>VYZU01056386.1:2690-18929 GCA_013401355.1 Ceyx cyanopectus | reverse complement strand
TTTTCTAACATTAAAACCTGAATTCTGAGCTCACTATACAAAGGAGTAGTTCAAACATCCTGAGCATATTCTCTCCAGATTTTATCAAAAAGAGAAACACAAGTAGTAGACTCAACTGCTCAAGGACAAGAAAAATGCAGTATTTTATCTCCTTATCTTTTATTTCACACAAAAGACAAGGTCAAAAAGTAAATGAGTTAGATGTAAAGGACAGGCAGGAACAGCAGCTACAAATTCAGGTTACACTCAAAGTATCCTGAGCACAAAATATGTAAAGACAGAAGGAAAAAATCAGGAGACAGAACTGTTCATCATGTAACCTAAAATCACATTTGCATTGGTCTTTTCCTCAGAAAGACTATTTAATATTTTATTTCCTGTGGTTAAAAAATAAAGATATGTACCACTTCAGGAGTCTAAAAAAACTGGATGTACTCAATGCCAAAAGCAATAGCATAACCATTTTTTAAACCAGAGCAGATTCATTCAGACAAAAGGACTTCAAATTAGACTATGACAAAAATAGGCAGGTGCAAAACCAGTAAATTTCACCAAGCAATCTGAGGAATAAAATGTAATGCATAAATCTGTTAAAAATTGTAATTAACAAGACGTAAAATATAAGAAGAATACCAGGAAGCACTGCATGAGATTCTTGCTGCTCCAATCTCTTATATGCCTTTGATTATTACACAATATTGGCTGAAAGAACAACTTAGATTTTTTCTCCTTTTGTAAAATCCATGATAATGCCTCAAAAAAGGCTAGAAGAAAAATTATTTGACAGAAAGTAAAATACAGTCATGGATTAGACATTGGCTAAGAGACAAAATGAAGAAACNGTAATTTAAAAAAAAAATAATATTGAAATATTTGAAGTAATTACCTGAGGAAAAAAAGCTGGTGATTTATGTAGGTCAAATTCAGACAGCAGAGAATGAATTCAAGTGTAATTAAACCCCTAAGTTGAGTAGCAGCAAAAAAAGACAAAATCACTTTTGACAAATATCAGTAATGTTACAAAGAGTATGTCATAGGAACCCTGAACTACTCATCCACATTGCTGAATTTTAAATGAATTTTTTTAAAATCTACCAGTTTCAGGCATTTCCAGAATTACACAGAGAAATGGAAGAATGGGTCAGTTGCATTTTTTCACATATTTAAGGCTGTCTAAATGAACAACATGCTGAAACATTAACATTCATTACCAGTTGAAGCTGAACGCATTTGTTTCATGTGGGCTTCTATGACTGAAGGGTCTTTGGAACTGTAAGATCCAAGTTCAGGATAAAAGTTGGCCCCAATGTCCTCAGGAGGATTATGCCTTCCCTTTGGATAATTGTTTGCAATTTTGGGATCCCAATGTGGCAACAACGGGTGGTTCCAGTGAATATATTTGCCATCAAACTGTGGATTCCCAAACCAACTATAGTAGAATATGTGAAAGTTATAATTAGGAGAAGACAGCCCTTCTTCCAGCTTGTTTATAGGAGGCATAGATGCTTTCATAGTGTTGACTGCAATGCTATGAAAATTATTGACACGAGTTACAGTATCTCCTTGAATCCTATTTAGTGAGTTCTGTTTATTGTCCAAGAGAGCTGTCTGTTGTTGAAGCTCAGGCAACAAACCAAGTCCAAACGGGTCCCCAAAGCCAGCTCTGTCAGGTCTCAGAGTCTTCAGAGCCATCATGATGGAGCAAATAAACAAAATAAAAAGCAACAAAATGATGCATGTTCTTCTGCGAAATCTTGCCATGATGTCATAGTTCAGAATCCAAACTGAAGGATTTTGTCCGCAACTGATCAAAAGACAAATATTTTAAAGTCAGATTTCTTGTTACCTGATTTAACAGTACAAAGTGTTTTCATAAACAGAAATAACATGGACCACCAAGGACTCATGTATTTTATGAAACATACTACTTTTCAATTTCATGGTTTTCCCAACCCAGACAAATCCCTTTAAATGAAAATTCTGGTTACATCATTTCAGAACTATCCTGTTTTGAGAAGTCTGATGAAAATAGCACAGAAAATAGAAGAAAAAAAATCAGAAGCCATAAAAGAACAACTCATAGAAGAGGATAAAAAAAAAAAAAGGTTTTGATTAGACATTATCAAATGGGCTATAACAGAAGTGCAGCTTATATATGGGTTTAATTTACTAACCTTGGACCAACCACTTTGTATTTAGTTGACCAACACACTGACAAAATACTTTGTCAGATTAAACTCAGACCAAAGCTGTGCTGCAACTTTACAGATGCAAAATTCTCATTTGTTTTCTGAATTATGTAAACAAAAATCCAGTGTGTACTTCAACCAGAAAGACTGTGAATTAGCTCTGGCAGCCTGGTAGTTCAATGTCACAGCTGCATGACACTTCATCTAGAGTTCCAGGACTAAGTTCAAAACAACTCAAAACAACACTGATAGTGCACAGCAAGATTTGAGCTCTAAAATTAGAGGGAAGAAAATCAGTATAACGGAATGACAGATTATTTTTAACTTTAATTCCTGCCCAATATTAAACAAGAGAGCCAGAGAAAAGGATTAACAAAATTTAGGTTACCACAGAATTATGGGGAACAAGATTATGCATAAACCTGACGAAGCTGAATGGGAAAAATCTTACAAATAAATTTCTGAATCAACATCACTAGACAGAGCATAGCTGTGATTTTGTATTTCTGTCACCAACCTCCAAATTTTTGAATCTTAATTTAGTCACATATACACAGGGCTTTTTATAAAACTTACAAAAGTTTCTTACCTTAGTTTTCCACCAATGCTCTTTACTACTGTTAAAAGTACATTAACATACAGTTCAATTGCCACAACACTATGTTAACACTAATAATTTTAAATAAGGAATTTTAGAATATGGATTTTAACAATACAGCTTGTGTTGGATAAGCAGTATGACACTGACAAAAAGGGAAGTTCTGTTTTCATTTCCATCCTTAATCTGTTTATCCTGCTGTCTCCTTTGTTACCTCTGGGATTCATCTTGTTTTCACAGTAAGGTCACTCAGGCACTTCAACAGCAAAACCCTGTTATCAGCTCAAAAATAAACAAAACCCCTATGTACTTTTCAACCTTGTTAGAGAGCTGACTCAGCTGAAAGAGTATCACATCACTAATGCCATCAAGAGAGTTCATCAAACAGATGGGCGAAGGGAAAAGCATGAAAATGATTCTGCTAATTTTGTCCAGCTCAACTGTAAAACCCTACCTTTGGCTACTGTCAAGGAAAATAATTTTATGGCTTATAGGCTTCTAGCACTTCATTTAAGACTTTTCATTGAATTACAGGATTATTTTTTTATAGCTCACAATCTACTCCATAATCTTAAAATTTTATAAAGTGATTATTTGGAGTCCAGAATGTTTTTCTTCTAAGAATAAGTAAACTTTNATTCTATATTCTATATTCTATAATTCATACTATATTTGCTGTTTTTCCTGACCTATTCAGTCTTCTTTCTTGTCTATCATGCTACTCCTCCCTGGGAGTTTAATTCAATTTTCAGATTAGACAAACTGAATTTTTCTAAAATTTTCTAAATGTTTTTTAGATCTTTCATTTGAGCTTTCCTATTCTATTAATTTCTCTTCCTTTTTATGCTTTGCTAGACATATCTGCTAGTAAATTCCTCCTGTATTGCATCAAGATTTCACTATCATAAAGTGCTTTTGCTGAAGAGTCAGGCATTTGTCTTAGTGCTTCATCTTCTGATTTCAAGATTTACTAAAAATAAGCAGCACACTAAAATTTGACTAGCATCAGGACAGACCCTGGTCTACTCTAGCATACTATCAACCTCTAGTATGCTTTTACATAGAATCTCAGGATCAAAGTGGAAAATTCCCAGAACAAGTTAAGTGATATGTAAGGCAAAGGCTTTTGGGGAGATGACAGTCTCAATGATAACAACATAACTCTGGCATAGATATTTATACAGTAAAAGCTGCAGTGAAGAGCTACAGGTTGGCAATGCTTGCATTATGTCATTTAAACTTGTTCAGAGCCACTCTTAGATAAAGTGACAGATAAATTATGCTGATCAATGCTAGTGCCACAGCAGAGTGGTAATGCTGGAGAAATAGACTGAGAAAATATGCCATGTGGGAACAGCTACCTGAAGTTATGTCTATTCTTGGAACTGGAAAAATCTTAGAATACATATTTCACTCAACAGCTAGCCATTAGAGAGAGCATAGCTGTGATTTTATGTATCTGTCTGTCATGGACATCCACATTTTAGAGTCTGACTTGAATTTACTGAGGCACACAGGTCATTCCTACATATTTATGAAGCACTTTGCCTTCGATTGCTAGGTGCACTTGGATCTAACAGCAATTCCCTGTCAGGAAAAAGTCAGCCTGAATAACTACAGCTTTATGCAGATGAAGATCTCAGGTGCAAACAGTTATTCTGGCTCATATAATGGCTTGTTAACTATTAGCAGCTTTTGGAATCTAACTCCATGCTTGTTGATCCATGTTGATGTACCAGCCAAAAATATAAGTACTTCAAGCTCTTTCTCTTGCTTAGTGAATTAATTTGAAAAAGAATTATCTTGAACATTAAATGGTATTTCAGACATAAAGGTGTTTTCTTTCAACATGCCAACGTTCTCCTGCTTTGAAAGGGCAGTGAAACACACACCTAGGTCTAAGCAGCTGAGGACCATGGGAAGAAAGCCACCTGCAGCCGGTGTCCTCCTCGGGAACCCCATCGCTACCTGCGAAACATCTTCCCGGGGCAGCTCACGGCGCGGGCAGGTGCAGAGAGAGGCTGTTGGACGACAGTTGAAAGTCAGAAAGGGGTGTAAAGCCACCGTGCTGCGTTACTCCCCTTCCCTAAATAAGGCAGCTAATTAACAGCGTTCACACTTTAACGAGAGCAGCGCCGAAGCTTTCAGCCCACCCCCTGCCAGAAGCTGAGCACCTGCTGCGGGCAACAGGCGCAACGAGGGGCCTTCGCAGCAGCGAGGAGGGAAGAGCATCGCCCACCGACACGGCTGCTGGCGGCAGCAGGAACCTTCCCCTCTTCTCCCGCCCTCTCCCAGCCCCGAGAAGCAGCCCTGTAAGGGCCCCATTCTGAGGAGCCGCGGGGTTACGCTGCAGCCCGGCCCGATTCATCGCCGCCCCTTCCCCGGCCCCCCCATGGCCGGCAGCAGCATCACGAGGTAAGAGGACGAGACCCAGGGAGGTCCAGCAAAACAGCCGCTCCGCGGGCTGCCGTTACTCACCTGCCCAGAGCAGCAGTGCCGGGGGGCTGGCCAGCGGACGGGGAAGAGGGGGGCGTGGGGAAGCCGGAGGCGGTAGCAGCTGCCGGACCAAACTCCCAGGCGGACCCGGAGCGCTCCGGCGCCTGCGCTACAGCTGCGCGCCTGCGCGGTAGCGGGTGGCGGGGCAACGGCCGTGGGGGCGCGGAGGGTGCCGCCTAAAGTAGCTTTACAGCTGCTGGAAGGGTGTGTTATATGGGTTTGGCTGTTGCAGGCTTGCGGGAAGCCGAGCTCTGCCGTGTGCTCTCTGGGGCTCCATGAAGCAGAATCACAGCATGTCAGGTGTTCGAAGGGACCTAGATCATCTAGTCCAACCCCCCTGCCAGAGCAGCTGCGTGCTAGGCTTCCTTGGGCTTTGTAATAGGTTGTTGTTTTGGTTTGTTGGTTTTGGTGGGGTTTTTTTGGTGTTTTTGTTTGTTTGTTTTTTTTTTTTAATTATTTTTGTTGTTGTTTGTTTGTTTATCCAAAGGTCTAAAAAAACTGGGTACTAAAAGCCTGGGTACTCAGAGAACTGGTCTTACTATTAAAGACTGAGGTGAACAAGTAACAAATATACATTTGTTTTTGGTAAAGTACTTCTGGTTAACTTCAATATTATTGAATATTATCTATTATTATTATCAATTTATCATCTTATTTCCCAGCAAACAAGTTTTAATTTGGTATCATATATATTAAGCATAAATATTGGTGCAAAGTAACTCAAAATGCAGTATCTTAAATCATTAAGAAGCATTGCATGACCTGTTAGTAGTAAGTAGTGCAGCTGTGATGACAAAAAACTACAAAGAAATGTATATTCTGCTTATGTCTACACTGTGGGAGGTGCTGGTATTGAAGGACTCAAAGGAATCAGATGAAATGTTTGTAATTAGGCTACGGAATGAAAACTTCCAATAGTGGAAGCACTTTGAAGCACAGATTTATCTCATAACAAAAAAGGAAAAATATGTATTTGTGTTAAAAATATTCCTGCCTTCCATTGCAGTTAGTTTGAGCTCATAAACTAGAACGGGAGATGTTTTACCATTTTTGTTAGTGGTGTTCTATAAAACAGTGTTGTTTCCATCTGTATCCCAGTGTGGATATAATTGAGATGCATAAAATGTTAGGAATTACTCAAATAGAATCCATATTGTGTTTTTATCCATTCTTTACACATACTGCACCTGAGGAGCTGTTCTAACTATAAAAATACTTTTCCAGTGTTGGGGGTCTTATTCTGGAACACAGCATTTGGAGTAGCAAAAGAAGATCATGGAGCCCAGAACACATTAAGAATGTGCATCAGTTCATGAAAATATCAGTTTGCACTGTTGTATAGATAAGCATTAGAAGGTTGCCAAGTGAGTGCAGTAATTTCCATAATTACACAGTCAAAACTGTATTATGAAGGCATCTGATTGATTTGAAGATCTTATTGTTTTCTGTGATGAGAGAGGGCTGAACTCCATTCAGTTAGTGTTGCACTCAGGACTGTAGGCAAACTTGGCAGCTGATTATCGAAGAGGAAAGAAAGCTTCATTGAGCTAATAAATACTCAAGCACTGCTGCTTTCATTATTAAAACCACTAATGGACAGAGCATGATTTTCCATTGGTCAGTACCTCTATAAGAATAACAATAATTATTTATTGTATTCAAAAAGGATACTGTGTGTCTTGAGGGCTTAGAAACTTCTCAAGCATGATTCAATGTGGTTTAGGGGAAGTTGTAGTCCATGGATGGCTTTATCCTCTCTTACTGTCTTTAATATTGATATTACCAAAATTGGAGTAAAACACATGTTTTAGTTGGGATCTGCAAAATAAATTGGTCTGAACATGATCAGCTCAGAAGAAAACATGTATAGAATATTAGAAAGTATAGACTATTGCATGGATGAGTGTGGAAGCTGGTAGCAAAGTGCCAAATGGAACCTGAGATTTTGTCCAATTTTTTGTTCTTCTAAAACAAATGAACTAGTCATTCCCAATTTACTCACAGGGAGCAATATTGACAAGAGGTGACATGCCAGTGAAATATTTAGATTACTTGATTTTTTTCTTCTTTGGGGAAGAACACTTTTCACTAGTATCTGTGATGAAACATCTAGACTGTTGTTGCATGACTCCCTTTCCACCCACTTCTTACAGCTCAGTTTATGTGAGCCAGGTAGGTAATCAAAGTACAGGTCACAGCATAGACAATGACTTGAAAATAATTTCATAGTTACTGATTTTCTATTGTAAAGATAGCTAGTCCTGCCTAATGCTAGAGTGTTATGCTGCAGGCAATATGGATGCTGATTGACAACTCTGATGCAGAGCTGAATTGCTTCCAGGAAGTCACTGGGGATAAAAAAAAAGCATCTCTTGGGGAATAAACATATCCTTTGATGAAAACTAGGACATTTTTGTAACTTTTGCAATTTTCATACAAATAAGTAGAAGATCATGAGAAATTACACTTTCTGTTTTGCTATGGTGAAAACCATTTAAAAAAAAAAGCATTTTATCCACAGGAGCCAGCAGAAGGTCAGGTATACTATGAAAAGCTAACACAACTGTGGAAGTGTTCAAATAAGCTCCTCAGCTGTAGGCATATTTCAGTCTCTACCCTTGGTTCAAGGGCATTGCTTTATGTGAGTTTGTAGCATAAGATCTGCACAGGTTGATTAATTCTACTACCTTGAAGGTGTATTAGGGAGGAGAATGCTTATTAAACACAGCCATAGATGCACATCATGCTATGTATATGGATATGGTTTTTTCTGGGATGTTTTAGTATATGCTTTTAAAAAAAAAGACCACAAAACAGAGAAATGCATTTAACTAGCACAAAAATCACAGAATCAAAGAATAATTTACCACTTAGATATCAGGAAGAATTTCTTTCCAGAGAGGGTGGTTAGGCATTGGAATGGGCTGCCCAGGGAGGTGGTTGAGTCCCCATCCCTGGAGGTGTTTCAGGTGTTAATGTGTTTAAAAGCCCAAATGTTGTATTTACTATCTGAATTAAAGTGGCTAAAAAAAGAAAAACTTGGCATAATTTATATAAGTGAACTATTAGGTTGACGAGGGTCTTTCAAAGTCATTGTGTTTATTAAGCTAAAACACTGCTGTATGTTACCTTTCTGTTTTGTATGTTATATTTATTTCATTTGGCATTGTTTTCCAAAGAGATACATGTGTGATATAGCTTAAGCTCATAAAAGTATCATTTTAATTAAAAGAACTATATTTTCACATTCGGACATCATTTGACAGCCTGGTGATTTTAACTGTCATTATTTTGCTTCATGCAATTGACCTTTCCCAAAGTTATCTTCTACTTCTCCCAAAGGAGTGTAAAATAACCTTAAAATAATGTATAGATCCAATACAGAAGTACTTCTTATTTCATAGTAGTAACAAGCACTAAAATTCTAATAACTGCATTCCTCTATAGTAGAGGAATAATAATCTTGTATTAACTGTGGAAAAAAAATATTGCACGATATATAATTAGAATATAATTGCTTCAGTGCATACATGTCTAAAAATATATTTGCCTTTAGAGATGTGCAGGGATATGGTTAGACTAATAATCTGCTCTTTCTTCATAATTGGATATCCTGCAGTTTAAGCTAAACTATATTTTAAATTAACCTTTCCTGAGATGGAAGGTAATATGGACATGCATGATGGATGCTTCTTTCTACTGGTTTAGATGAGGCCCATTGCTTTTGCTGAACACTGAAAAAACTGCCAGTCTGCTCTGATATTAAAATGGAAAGCTGGATAAGGAACTTTGTTGGACTGAACATCTGACAAAACAATCAAGGACTGAGTGTTGCTGTAAAGCCCAATAGCAAGACAGATGAGGTAACATTTCATACTTAGGATTAAAACTTGAATTCTGTATCTCTCCAATTAAGACAGTGCTAAGGGTTTGGGGCCAGATACCATTTGTCTGCATTGATTCCAATTAAACTCAGAGGTTCCCACTGTAAAGATTTGTGAATAATCAATGAGCAATTAAGAGAGAAGACCTTGAAAGTAACTTATTGTAGTAAATCTGGTACTGAGGTGGTGTGGGCAGGTTGCCATTAAACCACTTATACCAGTGATAACATGCTGCAGGCAACATCATTTGTTGCTGTTTTAACCCAGGGTGTTGTGTAAATGGCTTTAGGTTTAACTTCTTAAATTCCTGGGACAACAAGCAAAATCTGGCTGTAAATCCTGGCCTGGAGCTTGCTGGTTTGTCCCCTGTAACCAGCTACTACAACTCCCACTTTGCTTATTAGTAGCTTAGAAAAGATAAATCAAGCCTTTGAGGATCAAGTAAGCTTAAAGTTATTAAATGTCAGTAACAGGGAGTGCCAACATTTGAATATGTTAATTTGCCTTTAGGTGCTGTAACTAGTTTTTATTCCAGGGCTGAGGAAGGGAGATACGGGTCAAATGAACTTCTGGCAATCTCCATGCATATAAACATTATTTTAATAATAATTCAAGGTTTTATTGTAGTATCAAAGTTTCTCTTTGAAAGGTGGCTTGTTACTTCAGAGAGTCTTTTTCCTTGATATGACTGGTGAGCTGTGCATAGCCATGGGGTCTCCAGTTACTCTGCCTCACTGCTTTTAAGATCATCTTTTTACTCATAACAGAAGGTATTACATTTTCTGAATATTCTCAGACCATGAAGCTACAATGACAAAAAAAAAAATTGTCTTATGAAAAATATTGATTAATATGTACCAGTGGACATTCACAGTTTATAACCCCCCCCCCCAGCTGTTGCTCCTCTAAGGAACATATTCAAAACCATCTCAATTTAAATTGTATGCCAATTACAATTCTTTGTTCTGTGTGAATATATCTAATACCACGTGGCAATTCAGCAAGTGAGGAATTATGGTGGCATTCCAAGTTGGTTCAGTTGTTACTTATCTTCATGTCCTTCAGTCTTCATCATCACTACTTTAGTGGGCATGATGATGGGCTGAAATTAAGGTGGAAAAATTCCCCCAAACTAAAACTCTTTCCTCTTTAAGATATGCCTTTTTTATGCACAACAATAAATTGAACAGGCTGTTGTTGGAGTTTTAATAAGATCATAAGCTTTCTGCTCTATATGTAAAATGGAACAGATGTTTTAGTTTATAATGATACAAATAATAAAAGCTAGTGTAAAATACATATAATTATCTGAAGTATTAATTTAATTGCAGAGAATAATGCTGACAAAATATTCAGCATATGATGCAGCTAGACAAAAGAGGCAGGAGGAGGATTATTAAAAAATGTTACAATAATTAATGTAAAGCTTAGGATCTGATTTCCAATATAAGCAAACACATTCTGAGAAAGGCCAGCTTGGAGGGTAACTGAAATTACCAACCATTACAAGCTTCAGCCAAGGCAAAATATGTATGCCTCTTCCAAACCCTTTGCCTGCAGGCATATGCTTTGTGCCAGTCATGGTTAATTTTGCACTAGAAATCCATGTGGGACTGCCAGCCAGAAGCAGGGAGAATGAAAACAATTCATGTAAGTGCCTTCAACTGTTGGAAATATGATGCTTGGCATTTAAATGTCAAAAAAAAATCCTACTTGTTTATTGTCAAATTAAATGTCCTTAGACTAAGAGCGCATCTGTAATTGAAGTTTACTTTTAAAACAAGTTTCAGCAACCTCTTTTACTGCTCTTGCCATCTATTTTTGAAAGGGCTTGCAAGTGTGTCACAGCACCAGAGATTTCATACTTAGGTGTCTTCATGGACCTATAGGTTATGATTAAACACTTCATCTCATGGCATGAAGTCGAGATTGACAAGTCTAGTAGTTTTTCTCTATTTTCACAAAAAAACCCACAACAAACCCAAACCTAACAACAAAACACACACACACACTAAAGAAAAAGAAAAAAAAAAGAGGAAAAATTTCCTATATACTGTCCATGCAGAATTAATCAGCATCTTTTTCCCTGTACTTCTCTAATTCACCACAGCATGAGATCACAAAGTTTTCTGGGAAGAGGAAGCTCTTGTTTATACTTTAAAGGTGATGATGGATCACAGTGGAAACCAGAAGCATCTGAAGCAGTGCATTAGGTAACCCTTCCCCAGTCCAAAATATTTAAATATACCTTCAGCTAGAATTCAAAGAGTGAGATAGAGAGAAGCCTAGAAAGAAAAAGATGTTTCAAAAATATTTTTTCTTTAAACTTAAGCAAGGTTTCTTATGCAGGGCTAGATCAGCAAGTTAAGAAAGAGGCATATGCTCTAATTGATCATTCAGTGAAATTTATTGAATGGAATACCACTGTCCCTCATGAGTAATTCCTTTGACCTTAGGGATTGTTTTGACAGAATTAGACCCTTCTTTCTAGCTTTTTATTTTATGATCCTATGGTCCACTTCAGCTGCTTAGCTGATACACATTCTTACTGCACTATTCTAACATTCAGATTAAACTTCTTGGGTGGTTGTTTTTTGGTTGTTTTTTTTTTTTTCTTATTTTTTTGGATTTTTTTTGTGTGTTGTTTGTTTATCCCTTATCAAGGATCTACTTTTCTGGAAAGATCATTCTGAGAAAAGAGAGATGTGACTTCTAATGTGTACTCCTTTATAATAATATATAATCCTATAAATTGTAATCCTATAATTTAAAATCCTATAGCTGGATACTGCTGCAGATTTCTTTCTCATTCCAAGCAAGATATTTCTGGTATGTGTACAGTGCAGACTTCAATCTAGGGAGCCTTAGTTAGCTTGGCTGGTGGAACAGAAAAGCGATTTAAATGATTTATCATGATGGAGCTGTACAGTGCCACGTAGTTTATTGTGCATATTCATAGTTCACTCTGGACTAGAGCCCCTAACGGGCTAGTGACTGAAATTTATGCATCACTCGAGGTCTTCAGACCTCTCCATTGCTACCTAACTTAATAAAATGTCTAAATTTCCTCCGTGTACTGGTACAGGTATTGCCTAAGTGTTCAAATGCTCACCCAGTCTGTCAAACTGTTCAAAGTGTGTGTGTATAGATATAGATATAGATGATATAGATATAGATATAGATATAGATATAATGTATATATATATACACATATATACATATANTTAAAAGCACTCAAATTCATCAGAATCTCCTCAGCTTTTCGTATGAAGCTGCAAACCAGTCAATTTTAAGATTTTTTTGAAAATGATTCATAGATGATGGTTTCTTTGTTTGTTTTTGTGTGTTTGTTTGTTTTTTTAAGGTTTCATCTGTAATTTCAGTGTCCTTGAGTCTGGGATATATTGATTATTAATATATTAATATATTTTTCTCATAATGCATTTTAATTTGAAAGCAGAGGTAAGGAAATGAGTAGGCAAAGATTTTGCTTTTAAGCTCATTTTTACTTTGAAACAGGAACACTTTATGGACATTATTAATAATATTTACTGCTTTATTTAGCAAAGCAAAGTGAAGAAGACTGAAGCTCTAATATACTTTATTTTGCAGACTATATCTGCTGCAAAACTTTTGATTCAGTAACAATGAACCAGTTGTTCTTATTTAGAGCATGAATTGCAGATAGACAGAATGATTTTAGGTTTATTCTAAAAAACAGTCATGCTTTGATGCTCTGGCAGTATGAGAATGAAGTGGTACCATTTATATTTGAAATCTTGGGACTCCAGTCTACTGTCTTTCTGCTGTGATATTTCTATGCATTTTTTATTATGTGAAGTTTTGTTGAAGTGGCATTTTGGCACCCCACATTTATTTGAGGCAGTTCAGAGGAGGAATAGTGCTGCATAAAATATGTAATAGTCCTCTGTAAAACAGGTAGAATTAAAGAAAAATATTGTAGTGTTCTCCTAATTACTTTTAGTTTTTTCACCTCTCTGTAGCTGTTTCTCTGATTTCCTGCTGTTGTTTTGTTTTCTGTGGGGGAGAGGAAAAGGGGTTGATTTTTCCATGGATTCAAGGCCACTTCTTTTACCAGGGATCTTATGATTTAACTACCATTATTGCTGATCCTTCAGGTCATCTACTGTAGACATTTCTGGTTGGCAGGCAGACCATGTGGTTCCAAAACGTGTGCCATGTGTGCCCAAGGGCTCTGCCTAGAGCTGCAAGCAGACTTGGCTGATGTAGCTGTTACTGCCCAGAGCTGCTCACTCATCTTCCTGAAGGTTTCTGCCCCTGCAGCAGGAATGACTGTGACAGTTCTGTGCCCCATCACTTCAGGTCACTGCTTTGTGAACTCCTTCTTAAGAATTACCACTTAAAGTATGTGGTAACAGGGAAGGCTGTTAAATTGGAGTGGCTGTGAGATGAACAGTGCTCTCAACTCTGGAAGTGCTGCCCAAGAGAAGGCATTTTGAGGTATTTACCACTTCAGTAGCATTGCTTTGTCTCCTTGGAATCAGGAGTTCCAGGCTCCAAAGCTGATGCTGGGGAAGCTCAATGATCCAGAGATCAGATCTGTAAGGTCCCTGTGTATGCTGCACTGAAATCAAAGTAAACATAAATGAGGTTTATTTTGGGCAGGCTGGCTAACAGCTGAAAAATAGAATCATTCTTATTTGAATAAAAGCCATTTTTTTCCTGAACTTTACATAAGATGAACTGTCATGAGGATTTTTTTATTTAATATTGGTTTTCCCCCAAGAATGGGTCCCTTATCCATAGTTCCTATTTGTAATTCTTAAGATTATAATTTGTTGCATTTTTTAACATAAAATATCTTTTTTCTTCTTTGCTTTTTCCTATAAAATAAAAATAAGCATTGAATCAAAATATGAAGATTGTATTTCTGTTTTATTCTTCAGAGGANATAGAAGAGTAGATGAAACTTGATTTTATTTTAGTTTATCTTTCTGTAATAAATTATTCCAGAGTATTAAAATATCCCCTGGGAAACATTTACTGCAGGTTAATAAAGACTAAAATTATATTTCAAAGTTTTATATTCATGTAAAGGCCTTCTGAAAAATTGCATGAAAACAACAATCCATCATGTTTAGGGAGAGTTTTCTTCCAGTTTTTTTCTTCCAGTTTGCTCCACTTTTCCTGTAGTGGAGGTGGTCTTAGGAAAAATGGGATCCCCTAAATACATTCTTGTTTTGTGGTAGGAAGTTTAGCCAGTCTAAACTGTTTTTAAATCCAGAGTGAAATTATTTCTGAAGAAAACCTTTTCCTTTCATTTCACTTGCAGCTAGTACATGCTGCTCTGTGGTTCCAATGCTGACATCCTTCAGCCCAAGGCTGACTGCAAAAATAGCATCTTCTGAAGTTTTAATTCATGGAACTAGGTGACTAAAATAAGAGTTGTTTTCCCATTTTGTGAGCCTTTAGTCCTTCTCAGGACTGTGCAATGCTTTTGTGCTGTGTTCCTGAACCTATCATCTTCTTCTTCCTGAGATGTTTAATGACTACTGAAGTTATCAAGACATCCTATTTCTTGCTCTCATTTTCTAATAAGTATTACTGAGAAAGTGATTTACTGAATTAACCACCTCACTTCCTCTATGTTTCCAAAAGGTTTTGCAGCTCAGTAACAGGTGATGCAGCCTGTTCTTGCCCATATTATAGCATAGGAGCTAACATTTCAATTTAGATACTTCAAGCTACTTCTTCATGAAAGAGGTTTCTGAGACTGTGCATGTTAAGGGATATTAAAAGTGGCTGCTGGCCCCAGCAGCTCTAAGCTCAGGATTTCCTCCTGTCCATCTCCAGGAGTTCAGAGCCCTGAACTTTTATGTTAATTTGTATTTCTGTCCTTTTTCATGTTGTCATTGATGATGCAATTTCTCATATGTGTTTTTCTAAGCTGTTTATTTCCACTGACTATAGCAGTGACACCAGCTGCTGTGCCAGGATGGAAAAATAAGGTTTATTTTTTGGCTTTGTCTAAATAAGTCTATATAAGCAATTGTAATCTTGAAGCAGATTTCGTAACAGCTGCTTCCAGCACTAATTCTTTCTCTTACCATCTGTCTTCTTTTAATTCTGCTATTAGACTGGCAAACAGAACCCCAAGGATGATGTGAGTTTCTGAGAAATATAGGCAAACTCTAGAAGACTCTGAACATTGAAAGCATGAAGTTGCATTTGAGCTTAGCTCTGCCTTCCTGTTCCAAAAGAAGACCTGGGGGAAATGAGAGATGTGCAGATGCTTAGTGTTGAATAGCACAGACTTATAAGAAGTCTGAAGATGGATTAAAAAGCAAAAAAAAAAGTTTACTTAACTCTTGAAAGAATACCTGAAAGGGAACAAACATCTGTCAAAGGGAAGTGTGTCATCTATGTGTGTCTGGTTTGTTGTCTTTCTATCTCCTGGCTTATTGTTTCTATTTTTGCTGTTGAAGAGATGTCAAGTAAATATCAACTAGAAAATGTCACACTGAATTTAACATAAAATTGGCAGCTTTGCAGCCACATAATAGATGAGACTGGCAGAGTGATCTGCTCAGATCATGAATCAAGTTGCCCATTTACAGTGCCTGTGCCCTATCCATTTGTTGTGAGGCACTGAAAAGTGAGACCAGTGATCTCTCAACATCTTCAATACTTTATGGTAGTCTTATCTCTTTTCTAAGTTGTATATCCATGTTACCCACAGATGATTCATCATGTCCTTAGTCCACTGTACTAAGTTTTAAATTGTGTAGAATCGACAAATATTTTGCTTCTTTTATTTTATTTTTTTTTCCAAAAGTCAATCAACAAATATATGCACACTTTACTGAAGATATGATTCCTAAAATCTTTATTATATTATTTCATATTAATTTCTGCCTCTGAATATTTATAACTTTTGATGCTGTAAAAAAAAATAAAAATCTTAAACATCTAGTCCCTTTCTTTTGTGCTAAAGACTTTTGGTGTTTTTTGGTTTTGTTTTTGTTTTTCCAGAGGTTCAACAGTATAATAATGGAGATTATTTTGGGCTCAAAAATTGGAAAAGGAAACA
>VYZU01056370.1:0-62339 GCA_013401355.1 Ceyx cyanopectus | reverse complement strand
TGCAGCCCAGGGTGCCAGTAGCTGCTGGGCTATGTGTGCACAGTGACAGCAACATGAGATTGTTTAAATTGGACAGTGGACACTGTGACTATCCCAGAGCCTTCTAGCCACCCTGCCTTGCCTCCTCAGAACTCCCCATGTTGGACAGGGTGGCACTGGGCCAACAACAGCAAAGCTCACTCTGTGCCAGGGAGGATCTGCAGAACTGCTCCAAAGCAGCCACCTTTGCAGCTCCTTCCAGCTACAGAAGATACTATGGGCAGCCTGCACTAGGTGGCAGGCTCTAGTCAAGCTTCCCAAACTGGATGGCTGGAGATGTTCAGAAGCCCTCGGACGTGCAGGGTTGTTTTAAATACAGTGACATGACAGGTTTCTCCTCAGTTCTCTCCTGGGTGCTACTGGCACAGCCCAGCTACCTATGAGAAGACCTCAGAAGCTGTGAGAGAGGGGACTGCAGGAGCACATCTCTGAGGGGATCTATGACACTGAAGCCAGCACTGCCAGCCTGTAGTTTATATTCTCTCCATCACTTTTTAATGAGATGTCAGAGACTGTCACACCCATGTAGAAGAAGAAAAGCTCCCGTGGACCCAGCAGAGACCACTCTCCTGGTCTGTGCTGCACATCTACAACCCTACAAGCCATGGCTACCTTTTCCAGGTCCTTTTCCGTGCCTCTGCCATGCTCATAACACAGCCCCACGTTGAACTGGGCTTTGCTGTAGCCTCGATCTGCTGCCAGTTTGAAGCAGGTAAAGGCTGTCCCATAGTGACCTGCTCTCATGCTTTCAATCCCTGAGAAGAAAACAACATAAAAACAGGGAAAAAGAAAACAGGCAGAACTCAGCCTCAAACCCAGCAACCTTCCCAACAGCTACTGGGCCTTCCTTGGCCCATATCAAGTGCTCTGGTCCACTTGCCAAACCCCTTACTCCACAGGACCAAAGTTTCCATGGGGAAAAAAGGCAACTCTGTGTTTTAGGGAGTTTCTAGTCTCGTAGCACAGGAGGATGTCGGGGTAACACGGCGTATGGTTCACACAGAAGCAGTTAGCTTTTTTAGCACTGCAACTAGGGGTGTATATAGGGCAGGGACTTTTTTTTTTCCTTAGATCCTCATATCTTCCTTCAGCTTTTCTTAGAGTTGCAATTCTGCAGTTCCTTTTTCAGCTTGCCAGGAGGACTGAGATCTCAGACAATGAAAAAAGGATACAGGGATACGACAGCTCGTGTTGCAGAAAAAAACACCCCAACCCACAAACCAGAAAGACAAGAGATGGCTTCATTTCCAGCTACAGATGTCAGGACAAGAGTGCAGGCTTCAACCAAGCCTGGATTTAAATATGCTGATATAAATCAGGTGGCAGGATGGGACAAAGGGCCATAAATCTCTCAAAGCACAGTCAAAATTGCTGAAAAGGAGGCTTCAGCTTGGGTATGTGCCATCTCTGCCTCCAACATGAGACCTGCAACCATTTGGAGGTCCTCCAAAAAAGAGAAACGTGTGGTTTTTAAGGACAAAACAAACCCCAAGTCCACATTACCTAGGATATTCAATGCAATGGAAATGTCAATCCGGAAAATCTGCTGCAATTGGAAAGCAGCTTCTTCCAAACGCCCTCGCTGAGCCGGGTCACCCTGAGGAGTTAAAGAAGAAAGCTCTTAAGACAGCAAAAAAAGATACAAACTCTACAGGAGGTTCTTTTTTGGAAACCAAGCTGCAAGACAGACGTGTGCTGTGCTACAGTTGTCTAGAGGGTGATGTCATCTGGTGTCATGTGGCCACAGCAGTGCCCTGAACCTACAGAGCCGCCGGGGAAGCAGCACCCACAGCTCGCCTGCCCCTGCAGCCTTCCAGAGTTCAGTGACTACCTGATGCCACTCACAACTACACACTTGGAAAGTAATTTGCCCTGGTTCTCTCCCTCCCGGCGGCACAAAGAGGCTCTGGCCACCGCACAGCCTCACGCCGCCGGAGCTGCGCCCGCGCTCTCAGCTCAGAGAACCGCAAGCTCCCGCACGGCAGAGCCAAGGTCTAAAGCACGGAGGGTTCGGTACGACCACAGCTCGGGGAGGCGGGAGGAGGCAGAGCCCCGGGCTGTAGCTCGCAGTGCCACCGAGCGGCAGCAGCGCTCTCTGCACACGGGTTGCGGTGTCTCCGCACCGGGGGACCTCGGGCAGCTGCAACGCGCCTTGGCGCCCAACAGCTTCACTGAGCAGCCAGCACTCCGAGCTGCTCACGATGGACAGGGCACGGAGCAAATCCCCTCCTCTTCACAGAGCCTCCGGAGACCTTCCCCATGATCTACAAATGAGCTAAAGACTCTTCCTCACTTCCCAGGATGGAAGCTCAGTGCTCACCCCTCTCAGCAGATCAAGTAAATGCTTTGCTGGTGGGAGAGAAGAGGCCACTGCCATGGCAAAGCCAGGAACCCACCCTCTCAAACACTGCATTTACCTCTGCTCTGTTCAGTGTCCTTGAGCAACTGCTCAGCTCACTGATTATTAAAAGAGGGAGTTGTCAAGAATATCATTTATGGCTCCCCTGTGCCTCCCAAGCTGATGCCCCCCTCTTCAAGCCCAAAGTGTCTCCTTCTCTAAAACAGGGAAGAGCCAGTCCTGATTTTGCAGCTTTAGGAGGAGTGACACCACCTTCCCCAGCCTTGGGTTGTCTGGTAACAACCAAAATAGCAACAGCATGTAATCAGCTCCTGAAAGATTGAATCCAAGTGTAAATGCACAGGAACAGACTGGGGCTACAGAATAGGCTTGGGGGATTTTTGTTTGGTTGGTTGGTTTTATTTTGGTTCTTTTTACTCATTTTCTTTCACTGCTTCTCTACCAGCACCCCAGTTATACAGACACCTTAAAGGCTGAGGATGTCAGACTGTAGTTCCTGGAACTTTGCTCTGGCTAAAGCAGAAGGCAGCAAATCATCTTTCTCCTGGCCTCCAGCTGCCAAGGGGCAGAAACCAGTCTTGTGTGTGAGGGGATGGCTCAAGCTGTGCCTGGGGTGGCACTTAGAGGTCTTCCTGTAGGGAAGGGGCATCAGGTGCAGATGGAGGGTATGAGAAATGGAAGCCTACCTTTGTACTGTGGCGAGCTGGCCCCAGGCTAGAGCTCTCTGGGATCTGGAACTTCCCTGTGTTAAGAAAAAGAAAAAAAACACAAACAAAAAGGAAAGGAAAGAGACAAAAAGGAAAGGAAAGAGACAAAAAGGAAAGGAAAGAGACAAAAAGGAAAGGAAAGAGACAAAAAGGAAAGGAAAGAGACAAAAAGGAAAGGAAAGAGACAAAAAGGAAAGGAAAGAGACAAGAAGGAAAGAAACAAACAAAAAGGAAAGAAACAAAAAGCAGGTTTAAGCAATGTTGTGACTTTGCCTCATCCTCCTCCTCCCATCCTCTCTAGTCCACAGCTCTTTTCTCTTTTTTCCTGGCCCCCTCAGCCAGGGACATGAGAACAGAAGGAACCAAACCGACCTTTCTATCA
Source organism: Ceyx cyanopectus (assembly GCA_013401355.1). NCBI lineage: Eukaryota > Metazoa > Chordata > Aves > Coraciiformes > Alcedinidae > Ceyx > Ceyx cyanopectus. The sequence continues at coordinate 58,852 of VYZU01056370.1, read as the reverse complement.
AAAGCAACCAGAAGCTGCCCTGCACCCCACAGCTGCCCAGTGCACCTCCTCCAGGACAAGCCCCAGCCTTCATCTGAAGGCACCAAAAATGCAGAGAATCTCCAGCTTCTCCTGAGAACTTTATTGCAGCAGCTCTGCAATCACCGCTTTGAACCTCTGAGCTTCATTTCAAATTAAAATACAACCGGTTTCTGCTCCCAGGCGCCGGCTCTTCTAGGCTTTTTTTTGTTGGTTTTTTTTTTTGGCTCTTTACTAAAAAGCCCATTCTCCTTTTGAAAGTCCTGATCTGACTAATCAGCCCCTCTTGATTCTTGTCTGTGATTCTAAACAGACTGCGCTGCTCACCGCTTTCAACTCGAGTACTTTGTTGCCCGAGTTGATTAATTTTATGACTTTTTTTTTTCTTGCCTCTCTCCTTGAATTTTCCACATTGTTATTGAAGGGTGGACCCTCTCCCCAGTGTCACGGGAAGGGTAAAACTGCCTCCTCGGGAATCCATAATTGCCTTGTTTGCATGGATCACAACTGTGCTCCCGTTTCCATGACTGGGGGCACCACGGAGAGCTCACAGGCACCTGCCTCCCCGGCTCCCTTTTCCAGGTAATTTCTTTCCAGGTGACAGCTTTCCTTCTCCAAGGGGCTGATCACACTACTCTGGCTGCATGGGATGCAGGTTTAGGATTATCACCCCCCCTCGCTGGCCTGTGAGATAGGATAGAACAGCCGTGTGTTCAGCCACTCTCCGCCTGGTTTCAATCAAAATTATCTACCCAAAACATCTCCAGCAACAGCTAAGCCGTCTTGCTCTCAATAGAACCGAGCTGGAAGTGATTACAGAGGCACTTCACAGCGGCTACTCGAGAGGACAGTGCCCTCCAGCAAAGAGGACGAACAGGGCTGACTAAGGCCAATTAACTGGCATCACCATCGGGGCCCGATCCCTCCATTCCTGGCACTTGATGGAGGCTGCAACAGGAAGGGCTGCTTCTTGCAGGGCTTGCAGCCTCTCCCGACATGCCTGGGGTCCAGCTGCAGCCTCATCATTCCCAGATAAACAATTCCCCTCTGGCTGTTTTCAAATGCAGTTGATCTGCACAAGCCCAACAAGCGAGCTCGCTCTGGCAAACATGGTTTCTTACTCCTCGTTCCACCACGAGTAATGTAGGCTGTGAATTTATTAGTTATGCTTCACATTTGTTTTCATATCAGGCACCAAACTATCTGATCTTTCTCACTGTAAGACTCTAGCTCTTGTTCAGGCATCTCCCTCATGATGTAATTTGGGTTTTTCTGCTATACGTACAACAGCAAATCCCAGGAAAAAACTCTGTTTGTATTAAAAATTCTCCAAACGATTTGTTTAAACAACATTAGTGCTTTCGTGCTTTCAAGAAACTTTACATTTCACATAGACATCTACTCCTAAACCAGAGATTCCATCGTTTACTGAGAGAACACACTGGAGTTTGGACAAACCATGATCCCAGGAGGAATACACAGAAACGCACTCTGAATTCCACCAGCTGACAGAAGCATCTCGTGCCCCTCTATCACTGGAAACCCCTCCTCCCTCATATCCCAGTAATCTCCACAGATTAGTTACCACTCCATAGGGAGCAGCAGCAGCAGCCAGTCCCCTCTCCTGAAGGATTAGATTATTGAATTTTCCCTGAACTCACCTTTGGAGGCTGGGCCTCAAATCCAATCTCTTCATGGATATCACAATTTTTTAAGACTCTCCTGTTTCAGAGCAGCTGCCTCCACACCAGGCATACAATCTAAACACAACCTTTAGGTCCCTGCAGCAGTAAATGGAGAAATCAAAGCACCTCCAGGCAGCAAACAATCCCATCCCTCTTCAGCAGGAGAGGAGCAGCTCAGCCTAATCTCCAATCTAACAGCAGTTAATACAAGTTCACCCCCAGTGTTTTGTTTCCTATTCCCCAAAGAACAGTGGAGCTTCAGCAGAACTTTGCAGGAGCTTTGAACAAACTCACTGCTGCACTGCACACCCAGAACCACCTGCAATTATTCTCAAGGTTGTTCAAAGCACACGGAAGGTGGGGATGTCAGGGCTGGAATTTTGCTGTGCAACTTTATTTCTGATTTTTCAAACACAGTGTATCATGACTACACATCCTCCTGGGTTTGTTTTTTTTTCCTCCACATGATCATGCAGCTTGCAGTACTGGATGCCCAGCACTCACATAATTCAGCAGCTAATAAATATTTTTCTATTTCCTCACTGTTCATTCCCATCCTGATCGAATGTTGCTCCAAGCTTGCTCCAAACGAGGAATTAATAATCTCCTGGTAGGCAGCAGGGATGGCTCATCCCAAAACCATCCAAATGCTTCACGGGAATGAATTCACAATAAAGGCTGGACAATATCCAGGATTTCTGCCTCATGGAAAATGTTAGTGTTTCCAATTGGTTTCATTGCGCTTTGAAATGAAAACGCATTCTGGAAATGTCTATAATCTCAGAATTGAAATAATGAATTTTACAGTTCTGCCAGGGGTAAAATACAACTCCCCAGGGCAGCACTGCAGCTGCTATAACACTGAGAGTGGCTGTAATCACCTGTTCATTCACTATTTGCCTTTAACTTTTGGGAAGTAAAAAAAAAAAAGTAGGAGTGAGGCATGAATTGCACAAAAAAACCCCAACAGGAGGCAATTAAGCAGCTGAGGACTTGCTGATAGTCACCTCCAGAATGCTACTTAAAGCAACTTTTAAAGGAATTTCCTCAAGTTTTCTTTTAAAACACACTAGAAGCAGTGGATCTCGTGCTGTGCTGAAACCAAAAAGGTTCATCTGCTGAGCTGGGATGTTTGGATCCATCAGAGAGATCTTTGCCACGCGAGGTAGCGAGTGAAGGAGCTGATGGCAACAGCAGATGGTCACTGTACACAACCAGCACAAGCAAGTCTGGAAATGAACTGCAGTGCTGCAAGAAAGGGTGAGGACATGGAATTCACTCTAGAAGATCTTTTGCCATCACTGGCAATGGCAAACTGGAGCAGAGAAGGTACATTCTGCTCCACAATGAGCCCCGGAGGTCTGTTCTCTAATGGCAAAGCTTTGCTACCAGATTCCCCTGCATCCTCTGCCAAAAGTCTGTCCTTGCCTCCATTCTGCCTGCCCCAGCTTCTTGCTGCAGTGTGATTTAACCAGCCTCATTCTCTTTCAGCAGCTAAACACCAGAAAAAAAAGCCAAAATAAACCTTAAACCTTAGGCAGCTTTTACTGTAGAAAGCAAAACATACTCTGAGAGAAAGGTCTGACCAAGCTTCACTTTAAAACTTGCCACGGACAGCTCCACAGGACTCCTCACTTTACAAAACCAGGCATTTTTTCAGACTCTTCAGGGAAAATTACAGATTCTCTTCACCCTGCCTTTTTCCAGTAAATTCCCAGAACGTAACCCGAGGAGCTGGGTATTGAGCAAAATCAAATTATTTCTGACATACATTATCTCTGACAACTGGCAGTTGTAGATGCTTGGGCAGAAAGGGTAGGAACTGGGATTATCAAGTCATGCTCTTCCTGGCAGAACTTTCCAACAATCAGCTGTCCTGTGATCTTCTGAGCAGGAGGTTTTGGCTGGGCCAATTAAGTCTAATTTGAATGTGTAATTTTACCTAATCACTTCTTGGAACCCATTTATACTTCTGGCCCATAGCAACGAGCTCCACAATTTACCTCTGCCCTGGCCAAACATGTAACATCCTCTGCCTTTTTGCTACTTGATCAGTTCTGTGCTGCCTCTTAATTGGTTTATTATGAAAAATATTTTCCCTTTTCACCTTCCCTTAACTCTTTTAAAAATGTTTCACACACCCTCTGCCACTTCTTCTTTAAGTCAGGCTCCATTTGTAGGTAATTGTTGCCCTGCCATCCATTTCCAGGCTGTTTCTGTTACTGTTTTTCAGAGAGTGTCTTTTCCTTAAGCACTCAAGATGTGGCTGCATCACAATCTCTCATAAGCCTACAATACCTTCTTGTCCTCAGCTCCTTCCTTTACAATAATTAACATTTAATTGGCCTCGTTGCTGCTGAGCACTGACTTAACCTTATTAAAAACATATCCTCAGTGACTTTAAATGTTCCCTCTGCAGTACAGTGATTAATTTGACACTCCTTACTCCAGAGGTGTATTTATGCCTGCAGTCCCCTGCGTATACTCGTTTCACCTGCCTTGGGATTACCCTGCTTTTCTTTCCTCTGCTTTCACTGGCCTGAATAATTTGGTAACATTTGCTTCTTCCCTCTCCTCATTTTTTTTTTCCCCCCCAGTCACTGCTGACTGCATTGAACAGAAAAAAAGTTTATGAGAATCCACCAGTAATGGCCCTCCAGTGTGAAAAGTTGTACTTTAAGGAGTTACTAGCCCAAGAGTAGCCCCTCTGTCTTCCCTCACATCAGCTTTCATTCCTCTGGATGTTTTAGGTCCTGGCTAGAAAACATTCAGAAAGCTAAAAGCTGGCTCATCTTGCTCCACATGTTTGTCAGCTTCTCCAAAGAATTCTTTGTAATTCTCCTAAGTCTCTGCCATGGAACAAGCTGGCCTGAGAAATGGCTTCTTACATCCTTCCAAGCCCTTTGATTCTCTGCTACAGTGTGACCATTTGGGGATCTGGCATCTCTATACCATAGTTCCTACCAACTTAGAATTTCCTTTTTGCACTTCTGCAGCTCAAACAACCCCCTTCCTTTTTAAAAGCCAGCATCCAATTTGTCAGTGTCGATTCTCCTGGTCACCCAGCACTACATTAGTTCTCATCATTAGAGGCTCAGAGATGGCCTGGCTTCTGAAGAACATCAGAACCAAGAGCAGGTGGCCTCAGTGACCTGTCACTGTTCCATTGATCAGTTTGCCTAAAAGCTCTCTCAGCAGGAAACTGTTTGCCTGACACAGACACACGTCCACTCCTGCACGTTCAGCTGTGCCAACTGAAGGCATCACAGGCTCCACTTATTCCCCACCACCTCTCCCAGAGGTCCATGTCCAGTAATCTGCCGGCCAGGCAGCATGTCTGAGTGCTGCTTAATATGCTCCAGGCAAAACCAGATGGGTTAAAGAGTCTAATTGGCAGTTTAGGTAAATTAACCTGGCTGTTTTCCTGGAGCTAATTAGAAAACATGGAAACAAAATGCTCCATTTGCCATCTGATGGGAACGGTAACCTCTGGCAGGAGGTGGCTTTGATAAGCAGTGATGGGCAGTAGCTGACGTCAGCACTGAAGAAAGCAAAAAAATCTGGAAGAAAGCAAAGAATGGGGAACCCCTTGGACCTTTTCTGCAACACCTTCCATTATCTAGCCAACCTCTGTGAGCTGCCTTTTTTCTCTGCTGCTTCTACACCACGATCATACATTGTCCCTGCTCCTGCCTGCTCCAGCAAGCTTCCTGCTTCTAACATTTTTCCTGAAGCCCTTATTAGTGCTTGTACATCCAGTGAGTAGCTCTGTTGTAGGCCTCATCTGATCTGCCTTGATAGGACTTTAAATTTAACAAGTAGGACAAGCTTTCCTGGCTAAGACTTTTTTTTTTTTGAAGTATATCTCCCTATTTTTGTAAAACTCAGTTTAGTAAGGATGTCTTTGATACCTCCTTCCACTGCCTTATCCACAGCAAAAGTGCTTGGAAATCCACCTCATCTCCCAAGAAGAAAAGAAGCCCTTTAGTTTCACACCGTATACACCAGTGTCCCAGATCCTCAGGGCACTATTTGCCCGAAGCCTTCTGCCCAGGAACATCTGTCCACAATCACAGCACAGAAACTGGATGCTGTAATCAGGTCACGAAGGCAGATCAGTATCAGGAAAGGAGATGACACCTGCAGCTACCACACAGGCTCCTCCCAGCCTGCAGGAGCTTTTTTCCTCCTGTCTCTGGGCTCCTGATTCATCACTGAAGTTCTGTCTTTTCACTCCAACCTCCCTCCTCCAGTGTCAATGAATGACTACACACCTCTTAGCTCAGACTCAGAAGTCCTGCCCTGCAGCACATTGCACATACCTGCTTCTCCCCAGGGTGGGCTCTCTCCTTGCCCTGAGGGGATGCCTGAGGATGAAGTCTCTGGCTCGACCTCTGGACTTGCTTTCTGCCTGAAGTGGGACCCCAGCTGTGCACTGGGACAGCTGGTTGAGGCTTCAGTCACCACTGAAATACAGCGCAAAACAGTTCCTGTTAGCTGGGCAGTGCCTGCTTTAGGAGACACCATGAGACTATCTACCCAGTGTTCTTCTCTGCTCTGGCCACAACTCCAAGCAGGAGGAAAGTCTAGAAGGAGCAGAGTCCAGAATAGAAAACAACGGGCATGCAGAAGGCAAAGTGGAATTGCACCAAATCATTAAGAAACAAAGTGAGATACCCCTGAAAGATACCAGCCCTCCCTCTCCCCAGACAGCCTGAAAGCTGGCTGTCAGCTTCTCACAACAGCTCTCTCCCAGTCTTACTTAACACATCAGGAGGCAAGAGTCCTGTCCAACAGCCGGGCCCTCCCACAGCCCCTTCTCGCAAGCCAGAGCTGCTAACCTGTCTGCTGAGAGGGCAACGAAGCGAGCCAGAGAGACCTGGGCTCTCTCCTGACGTCCGGCAGCGACCTCAGCCACGAGATCTGTCTGACCAGCTGCAGCAGCAGCGCACCGAGTGCTCCCTGCAGAAGAGAAGCCACAAGTCAAAGAAAACGGCCCCACTCCCTCCCTCCCTCTGGCTTCCATGCGGCAGCTTGTCCACAGCTCCATGGTGGGGACCCCTCCCAGCCCGCGGGCTCCCGTCCCCTCTCCCCCCCACCGCCCAGGGTCTCCAGGCCGCTCTGCTCGGCGGCCCGGGGCTGCTCCTCACCCAGGTGACTGCCTCCAGTACGGAGTAGCGTGGCACCAAGCCGGGCAGCGGCCGCTGCTTCCCTCCTTGCTCGGGGCCATCCCGGGGCCGTCCGTCCTGACAACCGGGCGCTCTAAACGGACCAGAGAACACCGTGAAGCCAGACCCCAGACCGCCCCCCCACTCCCGCCATGTCGCTCCCTTAGGGCCGGCGGACACCCCGCTCTCGCCGCAAGCCCAAGCTGGGCCGGGTCCCCGGGGTCCGGGCCGCACTCACCGCTCGGGGCTGGGGCCGCGGTCGGCAGCGGGGCCACCGGCCCAGGCGGGGCGGGCGGGGGGCGGCCAACAGCGGCCCAAGCCGCGGCCGAGCAGCAGCCGCCACATCCCGCCCGCGGCACCATCGAGAGGACGGGCTGCCGAGCGACGGCGGCCTGGGCCGCGGAGAGGACGGAGCGGCCGAAAGGAGCGGTAAATCCCGGCGAGTCTCCCGCGGGGGGAGCGGCGGCTGCGGTGCCCACACCGGGCCGCGGGGAGAGCGGAGCCCGCTCGAGTAAAGCTCTGAGGAGTGGATTTCGGTGGCTTAAACCCCCCGGGCGGGTAAGGCTAGAGCGGCGCTGAACCATAGAGAGAAGCTAGAGCGGCGCCCGGCGGAGCGCGGGAACGGCGCGGGCGGGAGGAGCCGGCCCGGGTAGGCCCCAGGGGTTGCTTATCGGTGTAGTAGGTAGCCAGGGGAGGCTCCCTGCGGATCCCCTGTGGCTCTGGGGGATAAATCCAGCTTGGGAAGCACAAGCGGGTTGTGCTGGAGGTCTAGGGCTGCTGTGAGGAGTCCGCGAGACCAGAGATGGGGAGGAAGACTTAAAATAGACTCGTAGAGTGGTTGGGGTGGGAATGGACTTTTGAAGCTCATCTAGTCCAACCCACCTGCACTGAGCAGGGACATCTGCAACTAGGGCAGGTTGCTTAGAGCCCTGGCTAACCTCACCTGAAATGGTGCTAGGGATGGGGCAACTTTCTCTTCTCCAGGCTGAACACCCCCAGCTCTCCCAGCAGAGGAGTTCCAGCCCTCCCAGCATTGCTGGGGCTCCACCAGGTCCCTGTCTGTGCTGAGGACTCTAGAGCTGGACCCAGCACTGCAGGGGGGGTGTCTCCCCACAGCACTGAGAGCAGAGGGGCAGGATCCCCTCCTGGCCCTTCTGCCCATTCTGCTGGGGGTGCAGCCCTGGGTGCCAGTGGCTGCTGGGTGCCAGCAAATGGGGCCAGCTCCTCTCCAGATTCTCATCCCCAGCACCACCAAGCCCTTTTCCACAGGGCTGATCCCCATGCCTTCACCCCCAGCCTGTGTTTATACTGGGGGTTGCCCCTACTTGGGTGCAGGACTCTGCACTTGGCCTTGTTGAATCTCCTAAGATTCACAGGGGCCATCTCTCAAGCTTCTCCACATCCCCCTGGATGGATCCCATCCCTCAGAATTGTCCACTGCACCACTCAGCTTGGAGTCATCAGCAGGCTTGATCTCACTATGGCATTAATGAAGATATTAAAGGTACTGACCAGGTTAGCAGTGGAGGGTGCACCCGAGGCTGTGCTTACCTAATAATCCTGAGAAGTGGTGCCTTTTCCTGACCCAGGCTGCCCTGTGACCCCAGGGCAGATGGACATTTGGATGCTTTGCCTTTGAATTAGACAAGAAGTTGCCTCCTGCTAAGTACTTAGAGCAGGAACATCATTTCAGGTGTGATCAGCCACTCAGTCTGTTAACCTTCCTGTAATCAGCCCTCTGATTAATGATATTTGGGAAACGAATATAAACACGAAACATTTGGGAATGGAAACCTGTGGGGAAAGAAAACACCCAAACAAGCCCCCAAGCCTTAAGATGTGGTTACAATTCGAGCTGCTTCTGAACCTGCACTCGACCGGATTCTGCAGGGGGTGGTGCTGGGTGCTGGCAGATGCCTTCCTTAGCTCCCCTCTGCTGCCTGGCTGGGCTTGTGTCACCGGCTTTGCGACAGGAGGTGGCAGAGTTCCCAACCTAGAGCATGGAGTGGCGGCGGGAGGGAAAGACAACACTTTTGTATTCTCCTGACCCTGGTACTTTCCCTCTTGCTGCCCCTCTGCTCGCTCCCACCAGAAAACTCAGTCTCGTGTTTATTTCTGCGTTCCACAGGCACAGAAACTCTCGGTCATTCTGGCAGTTTCTCTCTTTTTCTTCTTCCAGAATATGGTGTTCTTTTTGCTGGTAATTCCTCTTATGGACTTGTACTTCTTGTTCAGGATTATCCATGTTTTCTGCTTGGCTGGCTGCAAGTTGAGCTCCGAGTGTGGCTTTCCTGGAGATACATAATCACTCTCTTTCATCAGCCTGAACGCTTCCTTTCAACTGCTGAATTTCATCTGCTTTTCCATAGCTTTTATTTTTGTGTGGAGTCATATGGGACACGAATCTTTTATCCTTTTCACCCCAGATTTGGCTTAATACCTTAATTACAAAGTCATTTAGTTGCTTGTTTTAGTAAATGTGTTTGTAATTGTCTCCTGTTAGTAGACTGGTATTTCCTAAGCTACTACAGTTTGTTTGAGGATGAAAATTACATGTGAAATAGAAATATCAGCATCTCCACTCTATAATCTTGCCTTAATTTTCTTGCTCATCAAGTTAATATCAGTAATTAATGCCTCAAAAACTTAAACTGCATTTGTTGGTATTGGTTCATCCCAGATCTTCTCAGCTAATCATTGTCTTTTGAGTGCTGTTAGTCCCAGTTTCCTCTCCAGTCCCCAGCCAGTGGGTGAGTGCTGCCCTCTGTCTGTTCTGCAACCAGCAAGTCAAGAGCAGAGCTCATCTGGTTTGATTCACGTGAGGATGCCACAGGAGTTGAGCAGTCTCCATCGTATGGTTGCTGTGCCACTGTGTCTTTTACTCTGGAGAATAAAGCAGCTAAATGAAGATGAGGTGAGAGAGGGAGATTCAGAGGTGAGAGGATGGGGCTTGCCCAGGGCAAGACAAAGCTGAGATAGCAAAGAGCAGATGTGTAGGCTGGTGTGGGGTAATGTGGCTGAAGGAGTAGGTCACAGAATCATAGAATGGTTTGAGGTGGAAGGGACCTTTAAAGGTCAGCTGGTCAACCCCCTGCACTGAGCAGGGACATCTGCAGCTAGAGCAGGTTGCTCAGAGCCCCAGTTGGCCTCACCTGGGATGGTGCCAGGGATGGGGCAGCCACCACCTCTCTGGGCAGCCTGGGACAGAGTCTCACCATCTTCAGCATCAACAATTTCTTCCTTCTCTCCAGTCTAAATCTTCCTCTTTTCTTTTAAAACCATCACCCCTTGTCCAGTCCTTACAGGCCCTGCTCAAAAGTTTGCCCCCATCTTTCTGACAGGCCCCTTGAAGTCCTGAAAGGCTGCATAAATGTCTCCCTGGAGCCTCCTCCTCTCCAGGCTGAACCCCCCAAGCTCTCCCAGCAGAGGGGTTCCAGCCCTCCCAGAATTGCTGGGGCTCCTCTGGCCCTGCTCCAACAGCTCCCTGTCTCTACTGATGCCTCCAGAGCTGGAGAGAGAAACGTCAGAGAGACAACTGACCTGGGCTCTGCAGGCAAGAGAAGCATGAGGGCAAATTCTTGTGCCTTTCCAGCTCAGCTGGTTCGTGTCCTTGCAGGTTGTGGTCAGCAAGTGGAAAGGACATTGGGAAGGAAGAGGAGACAAGCCATGAGGAATTGCTGCAGGTGCAGAGTGTCTTACTAGAGCTTTTCTGCCTGATGGGATTTTTTTTCCCACGTGCCCAGGGGTGCTGCGAGGGAAGAGGCCGATGTCATTGCTGGGCTGCTTGGAAAGGTCACAGTAATCAGGAGAGGATTCTGAGGGACATGGTTTAGTGGTGCCCTGGCAGTGCTGGGGGAATGCTTGGATCTGAAAGGTGGGGGGTTGTTTACCTCGACTTTAATAAGGCCTTTGAGACCCTCTCCCATAGCATCACCAAACTGGTGACGGATGGATTGGGTAAATGGGCTATAAACTGGGTGGAAAATTACCTGGCTTGCTGGGCTCAGATGATAGTGATGAGTGGACTAGAGCCTGCAGAGTGTAAGAGAAGAGGCTGAGAAACCTGTGTTTGCTATCACACAATAATTTCAGGAAAATAAACCCTTTGCTCCTTAGGGAAATAAATACTGTGCTCCTTAAGAAATATATTTATTTTGGTGGAAAAAGGAAAGCAGACTGGTTGTAGAAAGCAAGTTAAGAACAAACATTGCAGTTCTAGGAGGTTATACCCTTTCTGAGGTCTTTTTAAACCCTTATACTTAAAACCACTCTTTTATTCACGGGGTTAAACACTCTCTAATGTCAGCCCCCCTCAGAGGCTGGGCAAAAACCAACATATCTCCAAGTTCCTGATTATTTCTTTGTGGCCCATTTGCCACTGGAACTTTACTCCTTGGGTGCTGTTGCCTCTTGTCTCATAGTGGTTTTCTGGTAACTTAGGTTTTCATCTGTGTTTTTCTGCAGCCTGAGCACAGTAACTGAGTGGAACATATAATCTTTGATACGCAGCAGGTTGGGTTTGTTTTTTTCTAAAGCCAGAAATTGATGGTTCAAAAAACCCCACCAGAGGACTCTGACCAAATACACTTGTAACGTTCTAATTGCTGGTGATCCGATTTCACATCTCATGGACAAAGAAAATGTGTTTGGTTTATGTTATTAGATTTCTTAGAATATGTTCATACAGACCCAAATGTGCTTATACACACTCTGTCAATACTGCCAGCTGCAATTTATTAAGTTTTATGCATTTTTTTTTTCCACGAGGTCACTGTATTGTTACACAGCCACTGAATGGAGGATCGATGCTCAAGGTGGGAAGGCTGAATTTCAAAAGTCAACAGTCTCACCTTCCTCTTAATCAGTTTATAAGGGGTGTTTTTGAGGAAAGCTTTAATGAATCATCCCCCTAAAACCTCTCTGAACTTGGTGGTATTTTCCTGACGAGAAGGGAAGAAGAAGAAGGTGTTTGGGCTCATGCTGCCATTTCACTCATCCCCAAGTGCTGCAAAGCCCCTTAGTCAATCAGTGTAATCCAGAGCTGGAACTGGGAGCGCATTTGGGGGCTATATCTTGTGGCTTTGTGATGAACTCAGGAGGCCCTGGGAGAATCTCGTGGTGTTGACAGCCCCTGACAGTAAATGTCACATGAATTCGGAAGGAGCTCAGAGCACTCGGCTGACTGCTATGAGAAGAGACGTGGTGACAGAAAACCTGATTGATGAGCCATGCCACGAGGAGAGGGAGCTCTGCCTGGTGATTGCCTATAATTGAACGGGCTGTGGAAGTTATTTCTGGGTTTCCTAGGACCAGTGACAGACACTCCTGGACTCCTGCTCACGGGGGAGACCTGCAGATTTCCACCCTGGTACTCAGCAGACTCTCAAACTTCACGGGCTGGATTTAGCTTCGTGCCTGGCATTGGAATGGAGCAACTGACACTGGGGGGGGTGGTCAGTGGTGCAGTTACCTTTAGGACCACCCCTTTGCCTCCTCTTTTTAGTGCTTTCTCCTTGTGCCTCATCTCTGTGCTCTGACAACCCAGAGAGGTTGATTATCGAGGTTCTTCCAGTCCTGACAGCGTGCTCCTCTGACATGGGCTTGTGGCAGCCACGTTAAGCACAGCACTGATGCTCCTGGCATTAAACAGGGATGGGAGATATTGTAGCCCACTCACCCAGCAAAGCATCTGCTCGTACTGACCAATTAAATTGGCTTCTCTCTCATTAAAACCCTCGTGGAGACCCTGGTATGTCACAGATCTTTAAAATCTCCATTATGAATTCCACTTTCTTCTGGGTATTTTTAGCTTACACTTGAAGAAATGATTATTGTCTCTTGCACTTAAACATATCAATTTTGGCTCCACAGACATCTCCTCTGGGCCATATTTGAAGACCTGAGCTGACTTGAATTGCTGAATCCATAGGGAGGATTTCAACACAGCTCCGAGCACTTGGACATTGGAGTCGTGCAAGGAAGAAGAGGGAGAGAAATTGAAGCCCCCCCACCCCCTCTTTTCCCTTTGGTAAGTCAGGAGCACATTCCTTACAGATTTACTTGGCTGTGCCAATTTAATGTGATTTCTTCTGAGGGCCAGGAACCGCTCAAGAAAGGCTGACAGGTTTTATCAACAGAATGGAAACTGAAGTGATAAGGTGAGAGTTATTGACCTGATAACTAACAAACAGAAAACTTCAGTGTCCCTCAAGCTAAATATTGCACTCAGCAGGTAAGTAAAAGATGGCAACAGCTGTGGTCTTGTCACCAGTGAGAGTGTGTTTTAGTGTAGAGGAGCAGGAGGTGAACTGTGAAAACAAACACATCCAGTTTGCTACAGACTATTTCCCTCTATTACTTTTAATGAGAGCTAAACTCCAAAATGCACAATGGGACAATAATATTTTAGATAGAAGGAACTCCACGTCCAGCTCCTAAATTCCAGACACCCGGTTGCAATTAAAATGATCACTTGTGTATTACTAAGAGCTCACCAGTAGTTTAAGGCTGTTAGCAGGTCTGGGACCAAGTGGTAGTAGACTGGATGAGAAGTAGTGCTGTCCTTGAAGGAGCTGAGTTAACAACCCTGAGCCCAGGATGCTCAAAGGAGTGTGAAAATGAGAGAAATGTAAAATGGTGAGAGGGGCCGTGTTAAAATGCATCACTCTAGAGGCTGGCAAGCAGCATGGCTGGATTGCCAGAGTCCAGGCTTAGCAAACCCTGCCTAGGTGGGGGTTTTATTTATTTTAATTCTGAAATTGTAGCTTGGGGAGGGCAGGTGGGAAAAGAAGTGGAAACCTTAATGCATTATGATTTGGATGTAATGGAAACAGAAAGTACTGCAAGTACAGCAGTCTTATGTTCCACATTTTTTTTCTTGAAAACATGCTGGGATTGTGTATGAAACCTGGCTGTGGCAATTCTCACACAGCCCTTGAGATTCCTGTCTGGCAGAGGACAAAGCCTTCAGCAGAAGAACAAAAAGGCACATGACAGAGCTCTTGTACAATGTCCATCTCCCCTTCCTGGCACCTGGCCTGCTTGATACAATTGGGAAAGACAAATGGCAAGTGGTGGCTTCCTTTTCAACTCCTCCTGCACACTAACTTTGTTTTCCACGCAGCAGCAGTTTTGAACTGACCGTTTCTGTCATCTTGCCATGTGTCTTTTCTCTGTCCTGTCACAGTTCCTTTTTAATTTTTCCCTTTTTTTTGTTTTTGTTCTTTTATTATTATTTTTTTTTTCGAGGCAAGGGTACCAGAGCTGCACTTGATATTCAAGAAGCAGATGCACTGTGAATTCACACAGCAGCAAAGTCATACTTCTCTCCCCTAAGGATTCAGAACTTCTTGATTTTCTTTTCCTGACTGCTATTGAGCAATGAGGTGATCTATTCATAGAAGTACCTATTGGAACGTCAAGATGCATTTCCTAAATTGTGCAAACTAGTTCAGAGCCCATCACTCTGTGTGTAAAGTTGCTTTTTCGTGGCCAGCCAGATGAGAGTTGTCAGGGCTGAAATTTATCTTCCACTTTATCAGGAGGCTGCTCAGTGTCATGAGATCTTTATGTTTTTGTCATCAATCTTACCCTCATTAATTTAGTTTTTATCAAAAATCTTCTTCATGCTTCCACTGACTTTCCAGATTGCTTCTGAACACCACGGACCCAAACCCACGTGGGACTCCACTTATGATTATCTTCCACTGGGAAAACTTCTCCTTTAATCTTATCTTCTTTTATTCCAGTATTAAACTGTCATTTAACAGTATGAGCTCTTTACCTGTAGTCACCAGCAGTTTGGTTTACTTCAGAGCCTTTGTTCTGACCTGAAGGTCAAGGTCAGTGTCATCGGGTCCAACCCCCCTAAAAGAGCAGGGTCACCTAGGGCAGGCCACACAGGAACAGATCCTGGTGGGTCTGGAAAGTCTCCAGAGGAGACTCCTCAGCCTCTCTGGGCAGCCTGCTCCAGGCTCTGTCACCTTCACAGGGAAGTTTTTCCTTGTGTTGAGGTGGAACCTCCTGTACTCCAGTTTGTGACCCTTCAGATATTTGTAAATATTTGTAAGATCCTCTCTCAGGCTTCTCTTCCTCAGGCTAAACAGCAGAGTTCCACCAGAACTCCAAGGTCCTTTTCCATGGAGCTGCTTTCCAGCAGGCTGCCCCCTAACCTGTACTGGTACCTGGTCTTACTCCTGAATCACCACTGGATTTACTTTTAACATCTGATTTCTAAGTAGTTCCCTTCCAGTGCTTTGATAGTTGCAGCAGTTCTCAGCAAAAGGTGACACAGGGAGGGTATCAGCTCAGAGGATTCATCTTTAACATCTTGTAATCTCCTCTATGTTTATCACCCACGTGCAGTGATACCTTGTGAGGTGGTTTGTCTTGTTTCCAATCCACTCTTAACAACCTTAAATGAAGACAAGCCTCCTGTGACTGCCTTATAAACAAGATTCTGGTTTCAGAGTTTCTTGGAGACTCTCCAGGTGAAAAGATATTTAAAAAGAAAAAAACAAAGAAAAAACAACTCCCAGAAAAAAAGAGTTTGGTATTTTTTGCAATGGGCTTGTCTTTTCTGAGTGCTTCTTTCATACCTGTTTAGCTCAATGGCTCTTGCAGGCTTCTTGCTCTTGATGTTTTCAAGATGGATTTATTACATTTATTTATTTTTTTATTATTATTTCTTTAGCAAACTGCTTCTAAACTCTTTCTTCAGTCTGTGTTATTGTGCTTTTACATTTAGTCTGCCAGAATTTATGTTCTTTTTAGTTTTCCTTTTTCAAACACATCTTCAGCTTTTTTTGCAGGGTACCTTTTAACTTCCAACAGCCTCCCTGATCCTGCTGTTTTATGATGCTGGCTTTTTGTTTTTCTCTCAAGTCTTTTTTGACAGGTTATATGCATTTGCTTTGAGCCTCCAATATAGAATCCTAAAACAGTCTACCTGCCATCTGAAAACACTTTACCTTTCTGGCTGCCACTCACAGTGGCTTTTTTTTTAAATAAATTCCCTCATTTTTTTCATTCCCTTTCTCTGGAATCAAGCACAGCCATTGCATTTGGCAACAGTTCTTCATTTCAGAGCATGCAGTCATAGAATCATGGAATCATTTTGCTTGGAAGAGACCTTTAAATCATTGAGTCCAACTGTTACCCCAACGTTGCCAGTCACTGCTGAACCACATCCCTCAGCACCACAGCTCCATGGCTTGGAAATCCCTCCAGGAATGGGGACTCCACCCCTGCCCTGGGCAGCCTGGGCCAGTCCTGGACAACCCTTGTGTTGTGGGGAAGACATTGTTCCTNGAAAAGATATTTAAAAAGAAAAAAACAAAGAAAAAACAACTCCCAGAAAAAAAGAGTTTGGTATTTTTTGCAATGGGCTTGTCTTTTCTGAGTGCTTCTTTCATACCTGTTTAGCTCAATGGCTCTTGCAGGCTTCTTGCTCTTGATGTTTTCAAGATGGATTTATTACATTTATTTATTTTTTTATTATTATTTCTTTAGCAAACTGCTTCTAAACTCTTTCTTCAGTCTGTGTTATTGTGCTTTTACATTTAGTCTGCCAGAATTTATGTTCTTTTTAGTTTTCCTTTTTCAAACACATCTTCAGCTTTTTTTGCAGGGTACCTTTTAACTTCCAACAGCCTCCCTGATCCTGCTGTTTTATGATGCTGGCTTTTTGTTTTTCTCTCAAGTCTTTTTTGACAGGTTATATGCATTTGCTTTGAGCCTCCAATATAGAATCCTAAAATAGTCTACCTGCCATCTGAAAACACTTTACCTTTCTGGCTGCCACTCACAGTGGCTTTTTTTTTAAATAAATTCCCTCATTTTTTTCATTCCCTTTCTCTGGAATCAAGCACAGCCATTGCATTTGGCAACAGTTCTTCATTTCAGAGCATGCAGTCATAGAATCATGGAATCATTTTGCTTGGAAGAGACCTTTAAATCATTGAGTCCAACTGTTACCCCAACGTTGCCAGTCACTGCTGAACCACATCCCTCAGCACCACAGCTCCATGGCTTGGAAATCCCTCCAGGAATGGGGACTCCACCCCTGCCCTGGGCAGCCTGGGCCAGTCCTGGACAACCCTTGTGTTGTGGGGAAGACATTGTTCCTCAGGTCCAACCTAAACCTCTCCTGGGGCAACTTGAGGCTGGTGCCTCTTGTCCTGTCTCTTGTTCCTTGGGAGAAGAGCCTGACTCCCACCTCAGTACAGCCTCTTCATGGGAATAACTCTGGCTTGCCCAGGAAAAACCTTTCCTCAGAGGTTGGAAGGCAGCACCACTCAGCTACTGCAGAGGAGGTTTAAAGCCAGAGGGAAGCAACCACTGGTTACAGTGCAACTGCTGACTGGCACTGACTGCTTAGCAACAGCAAGAGTGATATGGATACAGATGAATTGACTGTTTTCTGAGCAAGCTGGGTAGGAACAGGAGTAATTAGCTGCTAGCTGATGAAAAGGCATGCTTAATTATTAGTATAATTATAGATATAATAGGCCAGGATTTATTCAGTAAAAGAAAGCCAATATGGTACAAAGAAGGTAATCGGAGTGGAAGAGAAAATAACAGCAGTGTGAATTCTTGAAAAGAAATGTAAAGAATTAAGGTGGTAAATCTGGAATCTTTTGGGTTCCCACTCTCTGACATATCAACTCAGAGTAACAATGAATATAAGAATATATGGAGCTAACAAGGTCGATGGCTTGTGTTATATAATGCTGATTTAACTGACTGTGTGCCAGCGAAATCCCAGAATCTCAGCACAGTGAGGGTTGGAAGGGACCTCTGGAGATCATCTGATCTCACCCAGAGCAGGGGGCCCAGCATCAGTGTCCAAGTGGGTTTGGAATCTCTCCTGAGAAGGAGACTCCACAACCTCTCTGGGCAGCCTGGGACAGGCTCTGCCACCCTCATACCTCCTGGGTTGCAGTGTGTGCCTGTCTCCCCTTTCCCTGTCACTGGGCACCACTGACAAGTCTGGCCCCATCCTCTTGACCCCTGCCCTTTAGATATTGATGAGTATTGATCAGGTCCCCTCTCAGTCTTCTCCTGCTGAACAGCTCCAGGTCTCTCAGCCTTTCCTCATCACAGAGATGCTCTCTAATTCAGCTGTATTTTCCTGAATCTTAGAACCTGCACACCTTCACAAGGATCTTTGTTCTCCTTCCAGCAATACTGCAGTGTGACAATTTAATTTGATGGATCCTGTGGAAAGCTCAGCTACAGCTGGTTCTGATCACTATTGGTAATTGATTATAATTATTTGATAGGGCAGCACTGCTTTCCCTTGGCACCCTGGGAAGCAGTCATGACTAAGCAGCAGTCATGGAACAGGCTGCCCAGAGAGGTTGTGGAGTCTCCTTCTCTGGAGACTTTCCAAACCCACCTGGATCTGTTCCTGTGTGGCCTGGCTGACCCTGCTCTGGCAGGGGGGTTGGACTCAATGATCTCCAGAGGTTCCTTTCAACCCCCACCATTCTCTGATTCTATATTGGTAAGCTGCCCTGTCTGGCAACTGCATCTTAAACTGTTTTCCATGACCAGTGGGAAGGTGGTTTGAGATAACAGGCTGAATTGCACTACTAGAGACATTAGGAATCTGTTGTTAAGAGAGGGTGTCTGATCACTGACATGGTTTTTCTGGGGAAGATTTTAAATGTCAGGATGGACAAAGATGGACCCTGGTTCTGAGTTTGTGCTAATGGCAACATTGGTGATTTGGTGTCTTCTATAAGAATATGGAACCCAGAGACCCAAGAAGTTTTCTTTCTAAACCTGTAGTCATTTCTAAGATGATGGCAGTGGAATGTGGGAGTGGCACCAGCAGCTCTGATAGAGGTTCCTGGAGTCTGAGAGGAGCCCTTCCAAAAGATTACAAACCCTTTTGCCAGTTAGAAAGGAAAATCGAGGTACGAAGATTTTTATCCAGTTACTATTTGAGGACTGATTATTAAAATGGCTTTTGATTAATGAGTTGTGAGTCAAGCTGGCTTGGCAAATAGCATTTTGATAAGGTATTTGTAAGACAGATAGTCCTAAGATGGCAAGATGAACGTAAAACACTGTAACCATAATGATGATGTTAATGCAGAAATGATGTAAATGTGCATGAGCAATTACTTATGAAGTCACAGGGGTACATCAGGACAGATTGAGTACAGACAGACTCTAATCACCATCAACTGAGCACAGAGTCATTGAAAAGTCTCTACTCAATCTGTCCTGGATGAAATCTCTGCTGGTCACTTAATCCCTCTCCATCTTCCACTAAAGAATCAAGGCTGCTTCTGACTGTCTTAGCAAACACAAATACAATCCTGTTTTTTCTGTTCCATTTTGTAGCAGGCTTTTATCTGCTACCCGACTGTCCCTGCACTGATCCTGGCTCTGTCAGCACTGTTACTGCTTCTCTCCGTGGTCCTCTCTCTTCTGAACACCTCCTGTTCTCAGACTCTTGATTCAGGTCATGTTTTCCAGCCCTCTAACTGCTATTGTTATTCTTGCTGCTTCCTCTGTCAACCTTTTTTGAGGAGCAGTACCCAAGACTGGACGTGCCTCTGCACTGAGGAGTTACTGACACCGAGTACAGCCACAGCACCTACAAGATGTCTTGTGGGTAATTCTTTTGTTAATACATCTGTGTAGTGTTTGCTCAGGACAGTAACCCCTGTTCAGCTTCTGATCTATCAGAACCTTCAGATCTTTGGGTTTTTTTATTTCTATTTCAGGCTGCTTTCTGCCCAGCTGATGTCTGTCCTTTATTTGTGCACTTTACTCCTGCCTAAGTTAAAACACTATGCTGTTTACAGTTGAGATGACTCCTGTATTTATAGACAACTTGTCCAAGTTGTCAGAACTTTTTCATACTGCTCTCCCCCATGTATTTGTAGCCACTCTTTGCAGATTAAATCTTGGCAGATTTAATAAGCAGAGAGTCCATTCCCTCATCCAGGCTATCAATAAAATATTGAATGGAACTTAGGAACAGCTGAGTAACCACTCAATTTGTCCTTCAAATTTCACAGCAGACCACTGGAAACTAATCTCAGGATGTGGATGCCAACCAGATTGGTGTTGTGACTTCATCCAGGGTGTTCTTGCACTTATGAATGTTGTCTGGGACAATGTCAGGAGTGACATCTGAGTGATGTTGAGGTCTGTGGTATCTGCTGCTTCTTCTTATCCACTAAGTCTCATCCATCAGAATTCATCTCTGTGATGAGGAAAGGCTGAGAGACTTAGGGCTGATTAGCCTGGAGAACATTAACAAGGGAACTTAGCAATGCTGGTAATATCTAAAGTCAACAGCATGGGAACAGACTTGTCACAAACTGGAGCCCAAGAGGGAGACCAGAAGAAGAAACTTCTTTGGTGTGAGGGTGGCAGAGCCTGTCCCAGGCAGCCCAGAGAGGTTGTGGAGTCTCCTTCTCAGGAGAGATTCCAAACCCACCTGAACACTGCACTGCTGGGCCCCCTGCTCTGGGTGACCCTGCTGGAGTGGAGGGTGGCACCAGATGATCTCCAGAGGTCCCTTCCAACCCCCACTGTGCTGAGATTCTGGTATTAGATTGAGTCAGCTTGTTTTGTTCATGGGGAATTAATGTTGACGAGTATTCATCTCCTTATTCATATGTGCTTAGAAATAATTCATGTTATTCTAGTGTTTTTCTTCTCCTGCGTTTTAAATCCTCTGGTATCTTAGTTATTTAGTTTGACTTGTAGATGACTGCCAGTGGTTCCAGTTGTTTGAATGTGTAGGAACTTGGTGGACTGTTGTGAAAGCAACAAATAGAAACCTCTCACTGGGAGAAACCCTGTGGCATTTCTGTGATGAAGCACAGAGACACAAAAGGCTCCAAAGGGGGTGGGTGGTAGAAGGACTTTTGTAACAAAAAGAAATTATTTTATTTCAGTCTGAGAAATTATAATGCAAATCAGCTTAATTTAAAAAGGGGATTTCAGCCTAGCTTGAGAAAATTCCAACCAGTCTGAACTACAAATCTGAACAGTCTTGGAGGAGTCAGGGGAGACCTTTCCACTCTCTTCAACTCCCTGATAGGAGGTTGGAGCCAGGCAGGGTCGGTCTCTTCTCCCAGGAAACAAGTGGACAAGAGGAAATAGCCTCAAGTTGCACCAGGGAAGGTTTAGGTTGGACATGAGGAAAAAATTATTCCCTGAAACTGTTGTCCAGGCCTGGCCTAGGCTGCCCAGGGCAGGGCTGGAGTCCCCATGATCCCTGGAGGGGTTTCAAAGCTGTGGTGCTGAGTGACACAGGTTAGTGGTGCCCTGGCAGTGCTGAGTCAATGGTTGGGTTTGATTTGAAATGTCTTTTTCAGGTGAAAACATTCAGTGATTCTATGAAGTACAGCCAGGGTCACCTAAAAGAAGTTGGGAAACTGATTTTGGGCCGCTCTGTTTTCTTTCCCTCTACTAGATTGGTAGTGAACAGCTAAGAAAACAGAAATGGAGATTAGACTTAAGTTTCATAACCTTTTAACCCAGAAAGCCTGGCTCTCTCTCAGGAAGGTGTTTCCCAAACTCCAATCTCTACTCTGTGTTGACCAGGGGTTTATTCATGGAGCAGGGTGACCTTTGCAGAGCTCAGCCAGCAGTGCCTGCCTGACGAGGTGCAGGAGCTGTCACTCACCTCACCCCAACCTTCCACCTCACCAAGGCACTGTTAACACTGCCTCCTGTAGCACTTGTGCTGCAGCCTTTGCTGCTCTGTGTGTGGATTGACATGCCACTCTGGTATCAGAAGAAGGAAGGAAATGTGTTGTGTTGATATCAGTGATTTGCTCTTTTTCAGCAGCTTTGGGTTTTTGCCCAACGTCAGGATTCTAAAGGGCAAAAAAAAAAACCCACCACCCGACAAAAATACACCACAAACTCTTCCCTCTGCTGTGCCTTAACAAGCCTTTGGGTAGATGCCATTGCCATTGTGCATTTTGTTATGTGGAATTATCATCATGGTTGTGCCTTGAACTGTTTGGGAGACAGAGCTGCTGGCAGAGGAAGGAAATCAAAAGTGTCATCGAACTCCTAAAATAGAGGCAGATGTGTTCCATGCTGGCTGCTGGAGTTTACAAGTGTGAGCAGGGGCCCTGTGACAACCCTTTTTGCTTTCATCTCTCTTTTCACAGTCTTCTGCAATGTAGATCCCCTTCTTCTCCCTGGTCTGCTAAGCTTAAGGAGCCGTAGAAATACTCTAGAAGTCATTTGGGTGTGGGAAAAGGTCCTTTCTTTCTGGTATCCTTTGGTTTTCACATACCCTCCACAGGCAGGTATTCACCATGAGGTCAGAAATGGTCTTGGTGGTGAAGCACAGACACATGTTAATGTATTGAGAACAAGGGAGCAAGTCAATGCAGTAAAGATGCAACAAGGTGTTGCAGATGTTACAGATGTTCAACAGGAACAAATGTCAGGTCCTGCCCTTGACAAGAACCCCATGCAATACTCCAGGCTGGAGCAGAGCAGCTGGAATGTGCCCAGTAGAAAAGGACCAACAGTCAACAGGCAGCTAAAGGTGAGAGATAAGCCAGCATGTGCCCAGGTTGCCAATAAAATCACCAGCATCTTGGCTTATGTCATCACTGGTGTGGCCAGCAGGAGGAGGGCAGAGACTTTCACCCTGGTCTGGGCATTGAAAAAATTATTCCCTGAAACTGTTGTCCAGGCCTGGCCCAAGCTGCCCAGGGCAGTGGTGGAGTCCCTGTGATCCCTGGAGGGGTTTCAGAGTTGTGGAGCTGTGGTGCTGAGGGACATGGGTTAGTGGTGAACAGGCAGTGCTTGGACTTGATGATCTGACAGGTGTCTTCCATCCAGAACAATTCTCTGATTCTCTGGTTTTATATCACAGAGGTGAGTCATTTCTTATTAGTGAGGACTTTTGAGTATTAACTCCAGGTGAGTTCTACTCCAAGGCAGCTGTTAACATCTTACTGCAAATTGATTTGGAAAAAGAAAAAAAAAAACGATTAAAATTGCCTACATAGATAAATTTTAAAGAGACAGAAATACTAATGCTGTGAAAATTGGCTGAAAGAGCTGAGCCACGGGAACAACGGAATGTTTCTGAAAGAACTGGGTAGCAAGGAAAGGGTTTAGGGAGACCTGCTGCTTGGAGATCACAGAGCCACCTAAGCTTGACAGTTTCTATGACTGCAGGAAGCAGGAGGAAGGCACCAGGCCCCCACTCTCTCCCAGCACATTGCATGGCAGACAGCTCGAGGAACACATGGCTGGGAAAAAGACTCCCACTCTTCAGTATTCATTATCCACAGTGTTCTTTGGAGCGAGCCATGCTTGGGGAAGGGTGGGGAAAGGGGTTTCTCCCAGCTCTGATTTATTTCCCCTTGCTGTTCAGTGACACAACCCTGTGGCAGCACCAGTGGCAGGAAGGGAGACTCTCCAACCACCCCCGTTTTTAAAGTGTTCTTGCAGGGAGCCAGCACAACAGGAGGCACAAAATCCCACTCCCTGCAGCAGGGCAGGCCCATGGCTCCCTTGCCAGGCTGGAACATCTGGTGGGTTTGTTTTCTGGGAGCTGTGGTGGCTCTGCAGGTCTGCCCAGGCTCTGCCAGCTGCCTACTTTGCTGCTTTTTGACAACCTGGTCTGCGTGAGGAGGGAACTTGTCCCCAAGGACTGGGCATTGCTGTGCTGGGACAACTGTGGGCAAAAGCTGCCTAACAGACTGGTGTCCTAAGAGGGACCAGTATCCTGAATATCCCAGGCTGGCCAACTGCTGTCACATCCAAATGTGGGATCATAGAATCACAGATTTGTGGAAAATACCTCTAAGATCATCAAGTCCATCAACCCAACATTATCATGACCACTAAACCATGTCCTGAAGGAAGAGCCATGTCTGTGTGGGTTTGGAACACCTTCAGGGATAGTGATTCCACCCCCTCCCTGGGCATGACACCCAGCCAGTGACACAGCACCCAGAGACCTCTCCTGTTGTGCCTGCCCTTGCAGGGAGAAGTGCATGGCCCATGCTGCATCCTGTGGGAACTGGCTCATCTTTTTGTGCTGTGAGATCCTTTCTTCCAGGTGAGCTGGATTCCAGCCCCTCAGAAAAGCAGCAGGACTTTTCCATCATTAATTCCTGTAAGGCACAAGGCTGCTGAGTGACACAGTGGAGGTGGGAGCCATGCTGTAGGGAAATGCCCACAGGCTCTCACCCCAAGCTCTTTGTGGCTTTCCCAGAGCCTGCTCAGCAGAAAACAGATGGGGCATGCTGAAGAAAGGCCAGGTAGGACACTCCTGCTCTGTACACACTGCCTGTGTGAGTGTGGACAGCTGGAATAACTGAAGACCCTTCCAGCTCCTTTGGGACGAGTGAGTTCACATCATTCTGCTGACAGGTGTGTTCCTGTTTTGGAATGGGAATCCTTCTCTGAGTTGCTTCTCCACATTCCNTTTTTTTTTTTTTTTTTTTTTTTTTTTTTTTTCCAGAAGGATTAGTGTCAGAGCATTTTAGGAGTATTTAATTTCCCCCACAACTACCATACTGTAATACCTAACTTAAAAATGGGATCTGTTCAAAAGTGCAGGAGCTTTTTAAAAAGAAATGAAAAGCAGCTGCTATAAGGATGGAGAAGATGGGAAACTAGACAAAATCACCCTATCAGAAGCTCAGAGCAATATACCACTAAGTGAAATAATTCTACAAGGAACCAAAAAGGCAATATTCTAAGAGCAGAGAGGAAGAGAGTATTCAAAAACAGGGGTTTCTGAGCAAATAAAGAAACTATTGGAAAAATAAAATAATAATAATAAAAAAGCATTAACTGTAAAGCTAAATCTGCAGGGTGGAAAACTGAAAGGTGCCAACTCACCAAAGGAACAATAAAAATACTAGTAAAAATATTTTCAAAATTGCCAGCATTGGGTATTTTTCCCCAGGTTTGGTCAGCAGGTGAATGGTCTCTAAAAGGGTCATGGTAAGAGGGGAAAACTGCTGTTGAAAAGTAAATTATGTTTATGTTCACTGTAGTTGTGGTGGGTTCTTCTCCCAGGACAGCCAAACTTATGTGTAAGGAACTGTCTCAAATTAAATGACAATAAAATGCATTTTAGGACTAATTGATAAGATGAAGAGTCAGAAATTGCCAAGACCATATGGTAATCACTCAAGAGCTCTGGAGGAAAACAAATATGCAATTATGGAGCTACTACAGTGTGTAACCCATCACTTAAATCAGTCTCCCTACAGGAGGTCTGGAAGCTGATAAATGTGCCACCAACCCTGAGAAGGTCCCCGGGGGTGAAGTGGAGAACTGCAGCTGGTCACACTGGAGTCTGCGTGGAGCAAGTGAGTAGAAATTGCAAGGAAAGGAAAAATTCCAACATACTGAGGAAAGTTTTTATAGTGAGAAGCCACATTTCAGTTTTGTTAGAGCTCTTGAAAGGGTCCTGAAGAAACAACTAAGCTGACCCAGTCATAATAACATGGGTCAGTCCATCTGTCCATCCTCCTGCACTGTCCACTCACCATGGCTGTGACTGTGGTTTTATCACTCATTCCTACCCCCCTCACCATCCTTCTCTCCAAACTGAGGAGCCCCTTTTAATGTCTATTCCGAAGCAACAACAAGAAATCAATTTAATCTGGTTGATGGTTCTTTACAAAAGTTGTAATTGAGCTGTAAAATCCCTTGCCACGGGATATTATGGATGCTCAAAGTTTACTTGTGCTCCGGGGGGTAACAGCAAAAGTTAATGGAGAGAAGTTAAAGCATAACCTGTTAAATAGTAAAACCAAGGATTGTGACTCGAAAAATCCCAAGACACAGATTGTTGGAAAACAGAATAATATTCCAAGAAAGCACCGCTGCGTGCCTGGTACCTTCTTCTAACTCTTTCCCCGGGCGTTCTTCTTGAAAACCCAGATGCTGCGGTAGGAGGAACCTTCGATCTGACCCGGTGCAGCCTTTCTTGTGCTTTGTTATGTTCTATCAAAAGAAAATGAAACGTAGATTTGCATGTAAACACTGGCGATGGTGAACACCGAGCGGTGAACGCTGAACTCATCGCCCCGCTCTAGAAGCAAACAATGCATTTTTATTTGAATGCTAATGAAGATCTCGCCACGATGCTTGCTAGGGCTCATCTAACAATACAAAGAGAAAAGCTACGCGGTGGAAATCCAGAAAGGATCTTTCGAAAGGGATGCAAATGGATTGCAAATAGCGCTGGCAGTTACCCACTCGCGGGTCAAAAAAGGTACTTGAAGCGACTGATGTAATTTGAAGTAGGTAAACAAATATCAAGAAGGAAGTTTTCTGCCAATTAGTGCTTCTGTTAGGAACTGAAAGGGAGAGATTTGCATTTCTTGTATTCCTTTCACTCTGAGTGTTCCAGGGCTTGTAGTCAAAAAGCAGATCTTTCTGCAGCCATCTCATCTGCTCTCTACCTCTTTCGGTTTTTTGGACCCGAGCTGAGGCAAGCTTCTTTTACAAATTTCTGCTGCAGTCTACTAAATGAGCTGCTCCCTGCCAGGAGAATATTACATCCAGTTCTGAGAAAAATGAACAGAGTCAGCTTGTTTGAGAGCTAACTGATGCTTACAACACTGATAAGCCTGACATTTACTGAGAAGTGCCATGATTCTCTGCCCAATGAAAAATCCCAGGAGGATGTTTAGTTTGGTTTTGTTTTGGTTTGGTTTTTTTTTTTTTCACACTGATTCTTCACATTCTATTGACTCAGGGTAAGCTGGAGGCTTCTGAAATATTTTGCTCAAAAAAACCCCTAAATAGTAATGTGGAGCCCAACTCCTCTGCTTGAATTACACAGAGCTGCACCAGCCTTCCTTGGCACATTTGCTAATGATCCTGGTGTGTTTAATGATGCTCTGCAAGTTCTTGGTGCCTTACGTGCCATATTTCATTCCTGGAGTGTATTAAAAGCACTTCTGCAGGAGCTCTGGGTGCCTTGATTGCAATTACAGAAATTACCTTTGGAATAAAGCCTCTTAGTGCCTCCACCTCATAGCCCAAGCTTGTTGTGAAATACCTGCTCGTGATATTCTTCAGTGTTCTGGTGACTGGTCTGTGTGTGCTGGTCTGTACTGGGGTTTTTTGGAGCATCCATGATATCCAGCCACACAGGATTCTTCTGGAACAGGCCCTGCCCAAAAAAGACTGTCAGAAGGGTTTTGAATCTTCAAGAAGATTATGTCAAGCAGTTCTCTTTTGATCATTATTACAAAGATATGTTCAAATAATTCTGGAATATTAGTGATGCAAAATTTTCATTACAGACACTGTGATAATTGGCTCCTACTGTATCCTGCCCCTTATCGAGGAATTCCATTATTCTGCTTTTAATTATCATTTTGACCAACTTTCACTGTACAAAGCTCTTTCTCTGGCTCATCTTCTATCCTTTTGAAGGAGACGAGAAACCTCAATAGTGGCTAAGAATTTTCTGACAAAATTGTTTTTCAGGGGAAAAAAAAAAAAAAAAGAAAAAAGGAAAAAAAAATCTTATTTATCAAAACTTGAACTTTTCACAGGAACATATGTTCCAGATGTCAAGAGTTGCAAAATCCATCACTTCAGGTGGTAGTTTGTTCCCAAATTTAATCATCACTGCTGTTAAAAAATGTGTGTTTCATTTCTGGTTTGAATCACTTTCATTTTTCAGCCCTTAGTCTTTCTTCTGTCTCTGCTAGATTAAAAACTGTTGGTTGATATTTTCCCCTTGTGAAAGTATTTATCGAATAGCCCCACAATTGAGCTGTTTAAGTTTCCCAGTTACATGTTCTTCTCTCCTCATATACTTTTTTATGGCTCTTTCCTGCCCCCAATCTAATCTTTCAACAGCTTTAAATGTGAACATCAGAATTAGATAGACTGTTGGTTTCACTGATGCTGTTCAGAGGTTCAGAGGATCCCTTATTTCTAATCACTTCTCCCCTTTTATCATTCCTGGTGAGCTCCTGGTCTGTTTCAACCTCTGAAGTCATAACCACTGCACTCCAAGAGAGACTTCCCTGTTCTGCCAGAGCAGGCCATAATTTGGTTCCTTCATTGACTCCCTCTTCTTGAGCTTACTCCTCCTGTGCCTCACATCAGCTCCAGCTCAGAGCAGCCTCTGCTCAGGGGACCTTTGGGATCTCCTCTCTCTGAAAAGCTCCTGTGCAGCCTTTCTATAAATTGCTTCTCTAACCTTTTTCTTTTTTTTTTTTTTTTGCTTTTGTGCCATTATATCGATTTATTTATGAATAATAGAGGGCCCCACGTTTAGTATTTCACCTCTCCATGTGAAGCACTCTGTCTTCTTTCTCTGCTGACTGATGGGATGAGGCCACTCGTAGATTTACATCCATACTGCCAGACAGTTTCAGTTTGTAGTCTTTACCAGTAAGAATTTTAGTCTGGCTATATTCCTTACAACATTTTTTTTTGCTAGGAAAAAAAAAAAAAGCAAGTCTTTCCCTTTTATAACTTATATTCTCATTTCTGTGGTTTATGACCACATGCTATGGTATGTTGTTGGTTTTGTCACTGGGATTTACTGCTGTGTCAAGATTTGATTTTATTATCTGTGTTTTACTTAGCTTTTTTTTTTTTTAATTACCCCCCACTACGAGATTTTTATATACATGCATTTATAGTTCTTAATTTGGAGAGCACCTTTATTTAGCTTCTTAGTCCAGTGTCATTTTGACAAGATAAAATTTCACCTATGAACTGCTTCTATCCCCATACTAAGTTCTTTTCTCTGAACTAGCTGGATAAACACAGTGTTTTTGTTTTACCAACCCTGAGCAGTCTGTTTGCCTTAGCTCATGACAGGTTTCCCCCAGCTCCCACTTAATTAAGCACATCATAGATGTTTTCCTCGTGAAAAGTCTGATTTCACTTTTGACTTTTGATGGGGACCATCACCTCCAGATAGTCATCTTCCCCTCTGCCTAATTGGAGTTGTGTGTTTAACTGGAAGGATTTCAGAGAAACTGTCAACAGCACCCTGGGGCTAAATCTTCTAGCCAGCAGTCTGACTTTGCCTTCCAGGATCCTTTGCTTGCATTTCCCTTTAAATCTGTGACATGCAGTGGGATCTCCTGCTCCTCCCCAGCTCTTCCTGGCATCCATGCAGGTGTCTCATGAAAGACCCCTTTGTATTCTGACTGTAAGTCTGCAAATCTCTGTCATCACAGGTGTGGCTGCAGGTTTGTTCTTGGTATTTAAATCCCCATTAGTGCAGCAGACCAGAAGTTCTGGTCTGAAAATATATTTTCAGATAGAGCCTTCCTAGAGCTGTCTGTTTGCTACTCCACAGCTGGAAGGCAGCTTCCTTGCTGAACTAGCCACAGAGAGAGGAGGCTCCTCAAAGGAGAGAGGAGGTCAAGCAGTCTGAGCTTTGTCCAGTCCCTCATGGCCTTTTGGACTGGTTTTGTGTCTTATCTTTGTTCTCTCTTTGTTTCTCCAGATTAGAAGCTGCTCCTCAGACTGCTCGGGGTATGTGCTGTGAGAGCCATGTGGGCAATGAAGGCAGTAGCTGAAGCAATTACTGAAGCATTAGTGGCTGCCCTGGAACCACTTGGAAGGCAGGTAGGATCACTAAGCACTATCCAAAGGCAAACACAGTTTACTTGTTTGAAAAGGAGAAATTAAGGAATNTTTTTTTTTTTTTTTTGCTTTTGTGCCATTATATCGATTTATTTATGAATAATAGAGGGCCCCACGTTTAGTATTTCACCTCTCCATGTGAAGCACTCTGTCTTCTTTCTCTGCTGACTGATGGGATGAGGCCACTCGTAGATTTACATCCATACTGCCAGACAGTTTCAGTTTGTAGTCTTTACCAGTAAGAATTTTAGTCTGGCTATATTCCTTACAACATTTTTTTTTGCTAGGAAAAAAAAAAAAAGAAAGTTTTTCACTTTTTTAATTTATATTCTCTTTTTTGGGGTTTATGACCCTATGCTTTGGAATGTTGTTGTTTTTGTCTTTGGGTTTTACTGCTGTGTCAATATTTGATTTTATTATCTGTGTTTTACTTAGCTTTTTTTTTTTTTAATTACCCCCCACTACGAGATTTTTATATACATGCATTTATAGTTCTTAATTTGGAGAGCACCTTTATTTAGCTTCTTAGTCCAGTGTCATTTTGACAAGATAAAATTTCACCTATGAACTGCTTCTATCCCCATACTAAGTTCTTTTCTCTGAACTAGCTGGATAAACACAGTGTTTTTGTTTTACCAACCCTGAGCAGTCTGTTTGCCTTAGCTCATGACAGGTTTCCCCCAGCTCCCACTTAATTAAGCACATCATAGATGTTTTCCTCGTGAAAAGTCTGATTTCACTTTTGACTTTTGATGGGGACCATCACCTCCAGATAGTCATCTTCCCCTCTGCCTAATTGGAGTTGTGTGTTTAACTGGAAGGATTTCAGAGAAACTGTCAACAGCACCCTGGGGCTAAATCTTCTAGCCAGCAGTCTGACTTTGCCTTCCAGGATCCTTTGCTTGCATTTCCCTTTAAATCTGTGACATGCAGTGGGATCTCCTGCTCCTCCCCAGCTCTTCCTGGCATCCATGCAGGTGTCTCATGAAAGACCCCTTTGTATTCTGACTGTAAGTCTGCAAATCTCTGTCATCACAGGTGTGGCTGCAGGTTTGTTCTTGGTATTTAAATCCCCATTAGTGCAGCAGACCAGAAGTTCTGGTCTGAAAATATATTTTCAGATAGAGCCTTCCTAGAGCTGTCTGTTTGCTACTCCACAGCTGGAAGGCAGCTTCCTTGCTGAACTAGCCACAGAGAGAGGAGGCTCCTCAAAGGAGAGAGGAGGTCAAGCAGTCTGAGCTTTGTCCAGTCCCTCATGGCCTTTTGGACTGGTTTTGTGTCTTATCTTTGTTCTCTCTTTGTTTCTCCAGATTAGAAGCTGCTCCTCAGACTGCTCGGGGTATGTGCTGTGAGAGCCATGTGGGCAATGAAGGCAGTAGCTGAAGCAATTACTGAAGCATTAGTGGCTGCCCTGGAACCACTTGGAAGGCAGGTAGGATCACTAAGCACTATCCAAAGGCAAACACAGTTTACTTGTTTGAAAAGGAGAAATTAAGGAATTAGAGACCACTTTTCCCCTGAAATAAGTCTTGAAAAAAAATGACATGATCAATTTAAAGCAAATAGAAGATTAAAAAAAAAAAAAAAGATTCACCAAGAGTAAATCACACAATCTTACTCTAATTTTCTTCTTGGAGAAAATAATGTCTAGTAGATGAAGAGGAGGCAGCAGATGGGACATATTTTGCTTTAGGAAAGCTTTTGAAACTGTTCCACATGATTCTTTCAGAAGCAGACTAAAGAAATATGGTCGGTATCAGTGTGCCTAGTGTTTCTGGCTGGGTGAGACACTTACCTTGTTTCTGTGTAAGGGAGAGACCATATGTTGCAGCCCTTCCTCTAATGCATAACTGCACTGTGCAAGAGAACACCCTGTGCTTCCTCGGGCAAGGAGATTAATTGCTTATGTGCAGACACATTCACATGCTGCCATGAGCAGAGGCACTAAGTGGGCTCCCAGCAAAGATGGCACCCAGTGTACTCAAAAAAGTCCAGCCAGTGGGCAGCCCTCCTCCCTGTGGAGCCAGGATCCCTGTGGATCCCTGGATCTAGCAAAAAGTGAGGGAGACCACAGCCAAATTCTCTGTCCTGGTCTCCCTGTGCTGTTCATAGCTTGAGGTTCTTAATTTAGAAGGTACCTGGTATTGCTGTAACGTGGGTGGCAAGGGTGCACTGTCAGGCTGGGGGTTTTTTTTGACTGGAGTCCTGCTGGAACATGTCCTGAGCCCAGTTCTTTTCTTTAATTAATGCCACATATGTTTCACAAAGAAAATTTGTGCATTAACAAAGATAGGCTTTGAAGGTTGGGATCAGACTTCTAATGATCTTGAGAAACTGGAGAAAATTATTCTGAAATCAACTGTATGAAATAAAAATAAACAAGTACTGCATGCACCATAATTATGAAAGAGGAAACAAATAGCAAAATATATATATATTAATAAGATATAAGTGACTGCCTGGAGCATGCCAGGAAAAGATACAGGAATTAGAGAAAGTAGAAAGGGAAGCACGAGCGAGAGCAATCACCAAAGTCTCATACTGGGAGGTGTTAATGAGATGGATTATTAAAACATGGGAGGAAATGTCACTTTTCTGCAGTGCTGTGGAGGACATTGCTGGACAGAGTGCTAGAGGGAGCTGGAGCTGTGAATGATGTGGGGACTGACGGCAAGAGGAGAGAGCAGGAAAGAAATGCAGCGAGTGGAATGGCAGCGTTGCTCATTGTCACAGCACCAGACAGGCAGGTTTGAAGCCATGGGTGAGGTCATTTTTACAAGGGAGGGAAGCTGTGTACATCAGTGTGAAACTAGATTGCAAATGAGGCTTTCACATTCAAAAGCAATGAGGGTTTGGTTTTTTTTATAGTTGACTGTTGTGGAAACTCACTGAAATAGCAACAGCACGTGGTTGAAGATCCCAACTCGTCTGCAAGAGAAATAAGAAGAATTCTTGTAGTTTAGAAAAATGGAAGGCACTGAAATCAATAACATTGAGGAAGGAAATAGCAAAGAATGGGCTCAGCAATTAAAGTCCCAGCTAAGTAGGCCCCCTGAAAAATAGGCAACTCGATCAATAGAAAATGTAGAAATATATCCATGGAAATGCTGCAACTCTGAAGCCTAAAAGAGGTGAACTAGACCATCTGATTTTAAAGGAAGTTATTGACATAATAAATGCCTCAAAAACTTGGCAGAAGGGTAGGAAACTGTAATAATGGGGAACAAATTATAGAGGAAGGCTGGGAAGGGGTACATTAGTGGTGAAGCAGTGGAGAGTATGAGGAATTGTCCCTAAATGAAGTTTCAGCAGAGGACATTTTGGAACAAATCAATAGAATGAACAGTAAGAAAGCAGCAAGATAAGATGATACTTAATCAAGAGTTCTGAAAGACCTCAAACACTAGATTAAGAGAAAGCTAAATGTAGCATGAAAAGTGTCATTTAAGTTGACCACACTGCAAGAAGGATGGAAAGTGTCTTTAGCCTTGAGAAAAAAGGGCTTCAGGACAAATGTGGAAAACTACAGATCAGTAAATCTCACTTCCAAACTGAATCTAAGTGAGTAAAAAACTACAATAATAAAGAAGAGGACCAGTAGACAATTTCATAAATGTGATTTATTTGGAAAAAGTCATTACAGTTCTTGCAGAAGGAGACCATGTCTCATAAATCTATTTAAACTCTTTGAAGATGTCAACAAGCTTGTAGGTGAGGCTGATCTAGCTGATAAAGTGGGTACAGACTTCCAAACAAATGTCAATAAGTCTTTCTGCAAAGACTTTTCAAGTAGTTAAACTGAGATAATAAGATGTCCACTTGTAAGTAAATAACATGGAGACAAAATAGGACAAAAAAGTGGGAGAAAAGATCCATTTGCCCAGAGCAAGGAGCTCTACAGCTTAGTCATGCAGCTGATTTAGGACCTGTGCTTTTCAACATCCTTGTTTAAGGGATTTGGGAAGAGGGTCAAAGGTGACAAGTGGCAAGGTTGGTGGGTGGCACAGAATGAGCTGAGAGTGTAAAATCTGACCCTGAGAAGAGAGGCAGCTGGTTCTCATGGCAGTGAGTGACTGCCTCAGAAATGGCATGTGAGAGTTACTGCTGATAAATGCACTAATAAATATTCAATTCTCTATTTCACTTACTCAATTACTGATTGAACATTATATTGTCATCACTCAGCAATAGAGTTGCTGTAGGATAACTCTCTGGAAACATTGATACAGTGACCACAGCAATAAAAAATTCAAACTGAATGAGAGAAATTTTGAGAGAAGGAAAAAAAGGAGAAGAAAAACACGATTATGTGATTATGTCACTGTATAAATGTTTGGCAAACCCACATATTGATTAATATGTGCAGTTCTGCTCATCCTGTCTTCATAAAGAACATAATAGAAGTAAAAAGGATGGGTGGGTGTTATTTAGCTCAGAGATTTAGACACCTAAATTTAGGTTTCCACCTGTAGGTGTCAATCTATGAGGTAGATACCTAAACTCCAACACTAAATCAAAGCTTTGTAATCTGAATTCCACCCACGGGAAGAGGATGAGGACAGAATGGTTTTCATATCAGGGGAGAGATGAGAGGCATGGGACAGAGATCTTGAGACCTCCTTTCTATCTAGGAGACAATGAAGAAGGGGGCTGGTATTTTTAAGAATATGAGAAGTTAAGGGTACCCCCTGAAATTATGAGACATCAGGTCTAAACCAGAAAGTCATACATTCTTCTTTAACTTAAATGATAGAACTTGTTGTCAGAGGCTGTTGTATAGGTCAAAAGTAGAAATAAATTGAGAGTTTCTGGAAGGCTGATGGGAAGTCACTGTCATAAAATGACATTAAATCACTGTCACTGTCATTAAATCATGAACAACCACATTCTGGCCAGTTTATCCCTCTGTCCAACCTCTCTGGGTTTCCCTGACCAGCAGTGTTTCAGTCATTGCTGAAGCTGCAGGTGGGATCCTGAATGAACATGGTCTGGATAGATTGGCTCAGAGGAAAAGCTGACACAATACACAGGGCTGTGGAGAACCAGGCTGGAGAACATCTCCAGTATGGAGGGGAAAGCTGAACTACAACTGTGGCTCCCATTGTAGAGACATCTAGCTTAGCATGAAGCCATCTATAGCTGTCCCACACTCCCCCCTTCCAATCCCACTTTTGTGGAGGTCTGTTTCCATCATTCATTTTGCTCTTTACAAAACCACTTTTTTTTTCTGTTTGGAGTTACTCATCTGTCCCCAGGGTATTTCCACCTGGCCCCAGAGGGGCTGCAGGAATTTTCTAGGTGCTCCAGCAGCCACAGGTTTGGCTCCACAGACCTGAGAAGGACGTGGAGTACCCAGGGAAGTTGAATTGCTCATCTGCAGGCTGCAAACTCAGGGAATGATGATTTAATTAAGTTGGTAACACTCCTTAAAAGCAAAATTGGAGTCTAATGCAGCTGTCTTTAAAATACACTTCAATATTCCAGAAGCAGCCCCATAATAATATCACAAGTGGAAACCTTTAAATGAGGGTAAATTTGATGGCAACTTTTATATCCTTTATTGTACAGCAAGCCCAGCTGCAATGTGGTGAAATGCATTAGTACTTTGGGGATCTTTTTTTTTCTTTCTTTACAGTCAGGAACTATCCATCACCTCCAAGTGAAACTTCCTGGAAGAACATGCAAGTTCTGGTGGGAGTTGCTGACTGAGGAGATCCTCTCCCAGAACAACCTGACCCCATGAGCCTGGTAGAGAAATACTCCAGCTCTCCACTCTTACATTAAATTCTTGCTTTATTAAGTTCCCCAACCAAAGACCATAATTACAGAGGAGATTTTTCTAGTGCCAGTATGAGACTTTAAGCAGTTCCCCCTCTTTTCTGTCCCCAGTCCCTTTGGATCAGGATGAGGCTGCTCAGGAACCTGGAGCAGAGAATGGGGCTGCCTCAAAACTAATTTCCCCCCAGCAGGGCTACTTGGGATCCACCTGGATCCACTTTTAAATGCAGCCCCAACAGTTGTATTGTCACCATCATGAGGCTGTCACAGGAGTTTCTTATACCAGCACAGGCTCCTAAAGGAAAAGATTTGTAATTACAGGCAAAAAAAAAGAGAGAGTGCTCTGAATAATCTCAGAGCTTTGGAATGCATATGGATGTTCTTCAGTCTCTGGATAGGGATGATCTGCTTTACATGAGTATTTGTCACCATAGCAGGACTTTGAGCTTACTGCCTGATGCTCTGTTTGAATTCTGTGACCACAGGACTGTTCTGAGCATTTCTTCCCTTCTCTGACCTAGAAAATATTTAGTGATTTATTTTAGTTTAGTTTAGTTTTTTTATAAATCAGAACTGCTACCCCTGGAAAAAAATTTAATAAGGTATTTTGGTGCCTGTCATGGAGTTGCCAATGGAAATCAGGGTCAAAATGGTACCATGTTCCTGGATTTAATTAGATTGGCTGCTTTTTTGGTTGGGGGGGAGAAGTTATTTTAAAGAGTTGGACGCTGGGGAATTTTCTGCTTTGAATTAAGAAGAAAACAGCTTTAAAATTTGTTTCTCCATTTCCTAGAAAATGAGTTTTCTACATGGTTTTGGGTTGTTCAGCCAAATGTCTCTGTTTTTTCACGATATGTTTCACAACATATTTGTTACGTCCAGACATAGAATGTTGGAATTAATCAAAACTGAAATATTTCTGGAGAAAGCCATTTTATGTCCATCTCTGTCATGAGACTGGCTGCTCTGATAGGGATTAGAGGTTGTTACACTAATGACTTAGACTTTTGTCTCATTGCCAGAGCAGTTTCCCAATTTAGAACCTTTTCTTCTGATTAATATTTGTATTCCTCCCACAATTCCTCTTGTTATAGGAACTCGTACTGGGAATTATTCCAGACCTACATAATGTCTCTGAAATCTTTTTATCCCTCTGTTTGCTGATCAGTGGAAAGGATTTTAATGCCAGGTTAGGTAATCGAGATAAATCCTAACTTCATCTAACTTTATCCCTCTACCATGTCTTGGATATTCTAGAAACATTTTTTGTGATCCATAAATAAATTCACATAGGATTTTGATTAATCTTTTTTTTTGCTCTTTTTTTTTTTTTTTTGTGAAACCTCATTACATTAAATGGGAGATCAAACAGAGTGTATTACAACTTCCACCCTGCACCAGCTTGTTTAGAGCATCACTTTTTTGGGGGGTTGAAAACATCAATAAATTCCAAAGACAGCAAGTTTTATGCCCAGCTGGGCATGTTTCATGTATTTTTGTACTACCTTGGAGGAGTAAATGCTTCTAGCACCTGATAATGCTTTTGAGCCCTGTTCAGTTGTTTGAATTAGTTTACAGAGTGGTGCAAAGTACACACTGATTTAATTCACTTCACTTCTAACTTCAGTGTGTTACCAAGAAGAGGAGTCAAGCTCCTTTAAAGTAGATCTCTCTGTGGCCCTACAAGCCAGCAAAGACATGAAGACCTGGGTGGTTTGGGAGAGGTTGGGCTCCTGGCTCTGAGACCCATGGGCAGGGACACCTCCCACTAGACCAAGTTGCTCAAAACCCCATCTCAGCACTGCCCTCCTGAGTGCTGCTCCCTGAGCTGCTTTCTGCCTGTTTCGTGGCCAGGAACCAGCCAATTCTCATGCCCAGCCATGGGGAGAAGTTCACACCTGAGGAAAAGCTTCAAGAAAAACCTATGTCCTGGTTAGGAAGCTACCTGACCTTGACTGTGGGCAGTAACTGGGAGCAGGGCTTGAGCCCACATCTCTTTATCCTTTTTCATTTGACTCTTTTAACTCCAACAGCACAGGTTTCAACCTAACCTAATGACAGGAGTCATTTTCTTACCAAGAAAAAAACTTTTGTCTGAGTGACTGCCCAGTGACAGCTCTGCACCTCTGAGCTGTCAGGTTAAATGATCCTGGGAAAGATGGTGGCTCCAGTTTGTTAGGAGAACTGGACTCCATGTTACCCTTGACTGTCCTAACAATAGAAAGGATAGGAAAAAAAACCCCATCTCTTGCTTTGACCCAGAGTTGCTCTTTCCTTTGATGGTTCATTGATTCCCTTTGCTTCCCTTCTCATTTAATAGATTTTTATAAGTTGGGCATTTCCAGGTTTGCTGCTATTAACATTCAACATTAGTGGACCCGTGAGCTTCTCTGCCAACTGTGCTGGAGCTTTTAAGCCTGCTGATTTAACAATGTTCATTGCTGATAGATTCTAACATCTCTCTCAGTTACTAATAGACTGGAAAGTATTTCATCATCTTTGAGCAATGAAAGCAAATCATCCTTCCTTCCAAATACCGAATAAAACGTCTGTTTGAACACTTCTGCATTTTCTGCATAATCCTTCCCAATTCTCCTGTCTGTACTGAGCAGTGACCCTGTACTGTTGCTAGGATTTCTTTTGCAAACACAACTTTCTTGTGCTAAGCTCCCTCAGCCATGGATTTGATTCTGAGGTTTCTTTGTTTCGTGCTCCTGTTCATGTAGGTCAGGAGTTTTCCTGGCTATTGATTTACAACCAGTTCTGTGCAGTTCCAGTGTTTGACATTTCTGCCTTTATTTTTCTTCACTGGTATCACTACCAAAACTTTAGCCACACGAGTCAGTTGTTTTAAGATTTCGTGGTGAGTGTCTGCCTCAGTCTGATGTTTGTCATGTTTTTCTTTTTAAGGTGTCAGGTAGAGTGGCAAAAGGATTAGGAAAAAAGAAACCATTTTTCTGATGATTTAAATACATACACATATCTTTGCAATATGTGTTTAATAGCATATATACATAGAAACCTCAATAGCAATGCCATGTAGTTCACTTTTGAGAAGATAGACTCTTAATATTTGAATTAAAGGCTTGAAATTTAGGAAAGGAATAACCCCTGTGCCAGATGGGCATTTTTTCTTTCCCTTTGAGATCTGACACTGCCTGAGTCTCTCACCATGGGGGTTTTCTCTGTGCTTTCAGCTGAGACTTCAGTGAGCCAACACTCAGCCATGTATTCCACTGAGACCTTGTCCAACAACAGGCACCACTCCTGGCTTCGGGCATGAGCAAGATTTTCCCTCCAGTGCACAGCAGAGGAGCTGGGATGTGCCAGCAGACCTCAGAAGCAAGGCAGGTGGAAGACCTTAGAAGGTAAAAAGATGTAAGGTAGGAAGAGAAGCAAAAATACCTGGGCAGGCACAGGTGGGGCAAGGGAAAGTCTAGAGGACAGAGGTGAGAAAACATCCTTTTGATTGGTCTGAGTAGGATTGGGTTTGTGTTCTTTGTACCATAAAGCCCAGTGGCTTTGCTTTTCTCCTAACTACAGTGACAACCCTTCCAGTCTGAA
Source organism: Ceyx cyanopectus (assembly GCA_013401355.1). Taxonomy (NCBI): domain Eukaryota; kingdom Metazoa; phylum Chordata; class Aves; order Coraciiformes; family Alcedinidae; genus Ceyx; species Ceyx cyanopectus. Next base: position 20,037 of record VYZU01056370.1, on the reverse strand, counting down.
GGGCTGTTCCTTGTGAACCTTTCTCTCATGCTCATGCCATTGTACCTTCATTTTCATTGCTGCCAGATGGAACATGTGTCCCAGTTCTTTCTGTCCATCCTTCCTGCCAAGGGATCTCTGGTGACTGGGCATATTTTGTGGATACTTAATCTTGTGCTACTTTTCTACCAGTGATTTTGATTAATTTTATCCACGTACATAAAATTACTTCGTGAGTGACATTTCCATTAGAAAAATGATGTTGAACATTAGATTTACTAACCTGATTCCAGGGAAAACATTTCAGGCTCCTATTTTTATTTATTTATTTTCCCAAATTTGAACTTGATTATTTTTCTGTAATATGCTTTTAATTGTAAGTCCCCAGCATTCTGCTAATTCACGTGGCACCAAATGACACTGGGTTGCTCTGGAGTGCTCCAGAGAGTGTCTTCTGGGGAATATTGAAATTCCATGGAAACAACATGAGGACCATTATCTGAAACAGCCTCTTCAGGCAAACCAGATGGGGTGAAATATTCTGTGCTGCTTCGATAAGCTGAGCAGAGACACGTTCACTGGTAACTCTGCAGTGAGCATCAGTCATTTGCTTTGTCTGTGAGGTATTAATGAGCCATTTCAATAGACAGCAGGTTCCCACTCTATTTGCTACATATTCATGTTGCTCCTTTTGAGTTGTTTCAAAACTCTTTCCACTAGATTTCACTAGAAAGTCTCAGTTATTCTGAGGAGTGCTGGGGTACCAAAGCTATGGGCCAGTCTGCCCTTTCCAGTCTTGGCTGAATTATGGAATCACAGAATGGTGGGGGTTGGAAGGGACCTCTGAAGATCAAGTCCAACCTCCCTGCCAAGAGCAAAGACACCCAGGGCAGGCCACACAGGAACAGATCCAGGTGGGTCTGGAAAGTCTCTGGAGAAGGAGACTCCACAACCTCTCTGGGCAGCCTGTTCCTGGCTGTCACTCTCACAGTGAAGAATTTTCTCCTCATGTTTAAGTAGAACCTCCTGTGCTCCAGTTTGTGACCATTTCCCCTTGTCCTATCCCAGGGCACCACTGACAAGAGCCTGGCCCCTTCTGCTTGACCCCCACCCTGCAGATATTTGTAACCGTTCATCAGATCCCCTCTGAGGCTTCTCTTCTCCAGGCTAAACAGCCCCAGGGTTCTCAGCCTTTCCCCATGAGAAATGTTCCAGTCCCTCCATCATCCTCATAGCCTCTGTTGGATTCTAGTCTCTAGTATTTCCCTGTCCCTCTTGAACTGGGAAGCCCAGAACTGGACACAGTACAGAGTGGGAGGATAACCTCCCTGACCTGCTGGTCACACTTTTCTTCGTGGACCCCAGAAGAGTTTGGAAGAGAGCTGGTGTGTGCTGGGCACATCACCCTTGCTGAGCCATCCTCCAGTGGGGAGGCTTTGCTGCTGCTGCTGCTGCTTCCAGCAACTGTTTGCTGGGGTGAGTTCTTTCTCTGCACATAAAACCTCCTGATTGCTTTCTGGTTCATCTGTCCCACAGGGGTTGTGGCTCTTAGTGAGCAACTTCTGTGGTGGAGGAGTGAGAATTTGAAAAACCCAGACTGGCAAGCACAGAGGGAAGATGCTGAGCTGTGCTGTGCCCATAAGCATCTCACTGTGATGCTGTTGTGCTGAAGCTCCCCAGACATTGGTCTAGGTACCTAGAGCCCACCCATCCATGAACTCAGCATTTCTATAACAATTAAATAACCCCTCATACCCAAGTTTTGAAAACTATTATGTGAAGAGAAGCCTTTGGGGAGGCACTGAAAAGCCCCTGGGCTCTGGTTAGCACTGGAAGCCACATGGAAGGTTTCAGGGGGCACCCAAAGTCACCTGAAATTGAAGGAATACTTGAAAAATGACTCCCTTTTCTCCTGCCTTGCTCCTGGGGACTGGTTCTGATAGCTCCATGGAGCTTAACCTGTGCAGCAGCCCAAGAAAACTCTAAATACATTAGTAATGTTACTTACAGCTCTTCCTACGGAAAGACACTCAGACCACAAATCTTGAACTAACCACTTCCCAAGGAAGGGAATTCACATATTGAAACAGAACCACAGGGATAATTAAAAGAGACTGGATTTGCCAGCACTGAACCAGACTGGCTGAACTGCTGGTAATGGTGGAGGGAAGAAAATTAATATATTGATTTTTGTTTTGTTTTGTTTTTTAATTTCAGCTCTTTTTTTTAATGCTAAATCCATTTTACCAAGAAAAGAGTAGAAGGTGAGCACCTGATTTACCCAGCAGGATGGAGCAGAGAAGGGCAGCAGCTGAGAGCTGGAGGCAGCAGCTGAGGGCTGGAGGCAGCAGCTTCAGCCTCGAGCCGAGGTGGTCTCTGTGATTGTGCCAGGGCTGCTGGGAGAGCTAAGGTGAGGGGTTGTTTTCCTTTTTTTTTGGGAGCAATCTTCTAAAGGGAAAGAGCACAGACTAATGAAGAGCACAGCTGTCTGTAAATCTGTCCCCCAACCTTTCAAGTCCCTGTGTTTCTTTCTGTGTGCTGTCAGAAGTGAGTTTTATTGTATTGCCTTTTCCTCTTCTGTAGAAAAATGAACTGTGAACATTGCACCATCTCACCTCTGAGGCCTTCCTGGCTGCCTCCTCTTCTCACATCAATCAGTGCCCTACCCTGAGTTCCCACTGCCCCTCCGGAGCAGGTACAACATCAGGTGGCTGTGATGGTTCTTTTCTTTTTGTCTCTGGAAACTGTAATCATTTTAAGTATCTCCCCTTGGAGCTGGAGCAGTTTCTCTACTCCCAGGGTCAGATGTCCCTCAGACTTGGCACAGGCTCTTCCTTAGGGCTGCTGGGATGGAGGGTAACACAAGGGCTTTGGCACCCAGTGCTGTGGTGTGACAGACTCTACCTGGCTGGGGCATTTTGGGCCCCTCACCAGACTTGTGCTGTAGACCCTTGCCCAGCTCCATTACCCTTCTCTGGACACACTCCAGCCCCTTAATGTCCTTCTGGGAGTGAGGGGTCCAAAACAGAGCACAGATTGGGAGTTTCATTCCTCTGTATGTGATTATTTGGTGTTCTATTAGGGTCTGTGGGCAATTTTGGATCACAGCAGCTCTTGCTGGGGAGCCACTCCACAGGAAGCATTGAGCTGGAATCAAGCTGGGTTAGTTTCCTCTTGGAAATAAAAGTGGAGCAAGCCACAGCTGAGACAAGGTGACTTTCACTTCAGTTAGTGCATTGTTAGTGCCTGGGAACAAATTTCTGGAGCAGACCTTGCCCTGCTCCTCATCCTCAGCTTGTCCCACAGCTCCTGCCTCACAAAGAGCTGGTTGCTGTGCTGGTGGAGCTTGAAGGGGGCAGCCAGCAGCTGTGGCTGTCTTGCTGCAGCAGCTCCTATTTCCTTGCAGGGTGTCAGTGACAGAAGGGGCTGTTTCTCTGCCTTCACAGACATTCCCTTCAGCCCTGCTTGCCCTTTACTCCCTTTCAGCAAGGGCCCTGTTGCTGGAGTCCTTGTTCCAACATGCTTCATAAACTTTGCTATTAAATGAGGGGGTAGAAAGTGTTTATTCAAAGGGAGGATAGGAGGGTGCTTAGAAGGACAAGGGCACACCACCCTAACTGGAAGTTGAACAGTGATCTCTGCAGAGACTGATTGAGCAGTGGAGTGGCTTTTTTGTGCCCTCACTTCACACAGGCTGGGGAACAAAGTCTGGCAGCATCAGCTGCTCCAGTTGGGACTCGACCACCTCTGCACTGAACTGTCATCTTGGTACTCTTTAAGAGAAGTCTCTAAAAAGGACTTTTATTATAAGGAAGCCTTTAAGAGTAACCTCTACTAGTCTGTCTCATTCCCTTAAAGGGTAATGAGGTGTAAGTGCAGAGATGGGTGGAAGACAGGCCTGGGCCACTAGAGAGGTTGCCAAAGTGGGACAAGGCCCACCCAGAGTGTCCAAGACAGGGGGTGACAGTGGCTTCAAGACACTCTGCAGCAGAGGATAGAAATTCTACTGAGCGTTTGGGCCTCCACACAACCCAGTCTCTGCACAGGTCCTTGTTCTTCAGAGCCCTGGGTGTCTGAACAGACCAAAGAAATTTCCCAAAAGGGAATCCCTGTTTGCAGTGGGGACAGGAACTGAGTAATTGCAGCACAACACTGCAGGACATTGCTAAGCTTGGGGAGCTGGCACCAGGGCAGAACCACCAAGGCTGTGTCCCTCTGGGATGCTGCTGCCAGCTAATGCAGCTAAGGTCAAAACCTCTCTCTTCTTCTTCTTCCCCAGTAGGTCTTTTCAGGCTGAATCACCACTTCACTGTTGGGAAGAGCTCAGATGTAAAACTGCAGGAACTTACTGCTGTCTCCTTCTACCTACATCTCCTAAAGAGACAGCTGCTGCTTTTCCTACCTCTTCAGCAACAGGAAGCCAGTGCCAGCTGGGAATGGCAGCCAGGCAGGACCACAGAAGCTTCTTCCCTAGGTAGGGGCACTGGAGATGGGTTTGCTGACCCTGTCTGTGGGGAGGAGGTGGGGCTGTGTGCATGTCCAGGCTGTCGGGATGAAGTTCTGATATTTTTCACAGTGAGAGTGACAAACCACTGGCCTGGGCTGCACAGGGAGGTTGTCCTCAGAGTTTCCTTCTCTGAGGACATTCAAAACCTACCTGGATCTGTTCCTGTGTGACCTAATCTAGGTGATCTTGCCTCACTGCTGCCTGGTGGGTCTGATAGTCTCGAGGGCCCACAGAGCACACAAGGGTTCCTGTGGGAACCAGACCACACACATTTCCAGGCATGGGAAGCACCAAGAAGGTGGAATTATGGATGCCCCCAGATTGAAAGCACTACAAAAGGCACACCAAGATCCTTGAGGGTACTGGAAAAGAAACAGAGGAGGTCCAGGGTTACCCAAAACCACCCCAAGAGGCACCATTGGAGCACAAATGGAGCAGTGCTGGTTTCCCTCTTGCCTCTCTAGCTAGCTAGGGAACTGCAAAAGCAAAACAAGAGGTTGAGGGAAATAGAGGGGAGACAGAGACTTGAAACACTGCAAGGCAGATGGAGGGATTTGAGGGCCCTGGTGTCACCAGAAAACCATAATATGCAGGGACACCATAAAATGACAGAAACCTCAGTGCACCAGAGCAGCACCAGAACCAAATTCATTGCATATGTAAGAGACCTGGTGGGTTTTTCTTCAGCAGGAAGAGTTTTCAATCTCTCTTTCTTCCTTCATGCTCCAGAATTCAGGCTGCAGCTGAATTTCACAGTGCAGAATCATCCCAGGAGAATTTCCTCCTTGTTCATGCTTACAGAAAAGAAACGCTCCCATTTCCACTCGGATCTTACAATGGCTTGTCAGTGACAAAACATTCCCAAATCCTCTCATTTATCAAATGGCCAATCCTGTTAACAGCTTAAGAAACATAATTACCTGCAATCTCTTCTGTGATTCATTTTATACCTACCCTTCCCTCTCTCTGGCAGCTTACCAGCAGGCAAGCCACGGGGTGCTCCAGCGATGTGATTTCCTCTCATCACCTGCACGATGAGCACAGGACTGTGGCCTCCTTGTTTGTAGCTGTGAGAAGCAGGTGAGCTCAGAAGGCACCTGGCCAAAAGCTTCAGTGAACACACCACCAGTTGTGTGGGGCTTCCCAAGCACAGTGATGTGTTAAGGGCTGTTCAGTCTGTATGGCGGGGATGTCGTCAATCAGGATCTGCTTTAGGGTGGAAGAAATCACAGCCAGATTTACTTGCTCACTCATAAAATCATTTGGGTTGGAAGAGACTTTTCAGATCATCAAATCCAACCACTAACCAGCACTGCCAGGGCACCACTAGGCCTCAGTCTCTCTGTCTCTCAGCACCACATCTCCACAGCTTGGAAACCCCTCCAGGGATCACGGGGACTCCACCACTGCCCTGGGCAGCCTGGGCCAGGCCTGGGCAACCCTTAAGGGGAAGAAATTGTTTCTCAGGTGCAACCTAAACCTCCCTTGGTGCAACTTGAGGCTGTTTGCTCTGGCTGGTGTTCCTTGGGAAAAGAGACTGACTCCTGTCAGGGAGTTGTCAAGAGCCAGAAGGTCTCCCCTGAGACTCTTTTTCTCCAGGCTGAACAACCCCATGTCCCTCACCAGATTTGTGCTCCAGACCCTTCCCCTCTTTTGTTGCCTTTCTCTGGCCATGCTCCAGCCCCTCAATGTTTTCTAGGAGTGAGGGGCCCAAAAGTGACCCTTAGATCTGAGGGGCAGCCTCTCCAGTGCCCAGTCTGTGGGGTGGTCCCTGTTCTAGTCCTGCTGGCCACATGATTTCTATACAAATTGCCAGATGGGCTCTGAGAAAAGCAGCAAGAGAGGCTGGTGCAGGCTTGGTGCTGGAGATGGCCACGAGGGCTTCATTAGCAAGAAGGCAGGGCCTGAAACATCAGCAAGCTGGTGAGTAGTGGGGAAATGGGGATCTGCTGGAGACAGTGTGAGCTCCTGATTATTGCATTGCTAAACTGATTTTATCTTATTCCACAGTTCATCTACAACTTGTCAGAGCCTTCCCAACACCTTGTTCAGATCAAACCTCAGGGAAGATTGAGAAGAGCAGTGTTTGCAGGCTAGAGATCAGCTGGCTTCCTAAATGAGAGGTACATACAGGACAAAAGAGAAACCCCAGAGCTTCCCCTAGAGCTTGGGGAAATTCCCAGGTCTATCCCACTCATTCTGGCTGCTGAGGAAGTTGCCTTCTGTGCCTTAAAATGTTGTACTAGCCTGACATGATCGTTGGGTGTTTAACTGGCCAAGAAGTGCTTCTGTCTCTGCTCTCCTTTTAGATCTGCCTTCAGTTTGGAAGGATTTTTCTTATGCCTGCTCTGCTCTTCTTTGCAACCCTATCAGCTCTTTTGGCTCCGTAGTGTTTTGGATAAATGATACACATTTCTTCTGATGCTTTCCTATGTTATTTTTAAGCAGGTTTTTTATGCAGCTTGCCAACATTTAATGCTTACGGCTCTTGGAATTTTGTAGTAAAAAGCCCTATGAATGAACTGGAGATGAATCAAAAGGACTATCTTTTTTTTTTAACTCAAACATCATCTTAAGAGATTTGGAGATCTTTGATCATGACAAGATAATGAATTTTAGTTTACTTTGGTGCCTATTGTAGAATAACCCTTTCTCGATAGCAATTTGAACCACGAAGGTGAAATTTGGCCTGCCTAAAAACCTGCTTTTCTCCCTGAAAATATCTTAATTCACTGCTCAAAATTCAAACACACTGGCTGAGTTTTATTATGGCCCAAACGCTGCCCAGATCCTGACACTAAAAAGCTTGGGTGGCTCTTGCCCAGAGCTGTGCTCAAGGAGTTGGATAAGAAACTACCTGAGTCTGGAGGAGGGGGCTGAAGCAAACTGGCTTCTTGTGTTTAACAAGCTACAATATATACATAGGGAAATTAAGAGCTGTAAATTAATAAAATGTACCTAAAGAAAGTAAAAACTGCCCCAATAGGAAAAAAAAAAAGAAAGAAAAAAGTAGGACAGCTGTGCTTTTATACAAGAAGTTGCTATTTCTTTTATGACATTTATTTCAAATCATGCATACCCTTCAGAGCAGCTCTAATGCCCAGTGGAGTTCTCCAACCTAAATGTCTCGTTGTCAGTGTGAGAAACAAAAAGATAATGTCATTTGAATGCTGGATGCAACAATGGGGGCTGCTCTTGAGGCACAGTCTCCCTGCTCCAAATGGGAGTGGTGGCTCCAAACAGAGCCACCAGAACAGACTGAAAAGCAGCCGTCTCATCTGGGAGGAAATGGGTAAGATCTCAGCATTTTACCTCCCTGCAATTTGTTTCTTCCTGGAAAGAAAACAAAACCAAAACCCAAAACAGTTGCATTAAGATGCTGCTATTTCAAAGCAAATTCTAAACCATTTCTGATTTGCAAGTGGCATTTCCCTGAGAAGAAAACGCTGCTGTGACGCCGTGTTTAAATATTTCATTCCAGCTGCCTGAACAAACTTAAAATCTTATTATAAGTCATTTTGACATTAAAAAACCTCACTTCTCTGAGGCACTGGTGGCTTAGAGCACTCCGGCTTCAAGCTCAGCTACAGGAGCCCTCCCCTGCACGTGGCTGATCAAAGGCAAACCACGCTGCCACTCCCCCCCAGGAGAAAATAAACCAAAACCAGATCCAGAACCTCCTGAGTGATTCTTCCCTCGGGACAATGCCATCTATGAACAGTAGACGTTGCTGTTTTAACCTTGCTGTGAAAAGGTTGGGTGAGTTTAGAGAATAAAAACACTTTGCCCTGCTGCAAATCCCACTGAAACAGAACCATCAGCTGGAGCTGGCTGGCATAAGCAGTCGGTCGGGCAGCCTTTGGAGAGGAAAAGGCTGAAAATAGGATTTTGGGGAATATTTGTATTGTGTGGAGAAAATGTTTCACGTTGGTGTTGTTGTCCCTGCAGCGGCCGCTCCCTCTCCTGCAATGTGCGTTGCCCTCACCTTTGGAGGGTGGATTCTGTCTCCCTGCGACTGCTGAAGCAAATGGGAAGAGGTAGGTGGGGGTCACAGGGGGATATGTTTCAGTTAATTCCATGTCTAGAGTCACAGTTTTAGTTGGAAAATACCTTTAAGGTCAGTAAGTCCAACCATTAAGCCAGAGCACCACTGACCCATGCCCTCCAAACCACAGCTCCATGGCTTGGAAACCCCTCCAGGGATCATGGGGACTCCATCCCTGCCCTGGGCAGCGTAGGGCAGGACAGGGGAAGAAATTGTTCCTCAGCTCCAACCTAAACCTCCCCTGGTGCAACTTGAGGCTATTTCCTCTTATCCTATCACTTCTTTCTTGGGAGAAGAGCCCAACCCCACCTGACTCTAACCTCCCGTCAGAGAGTTACTGAGAGCAAGAAGGCTTTCCCTGAGCCTCCTTTACTCCAGGCTGCACAAGCCAAGTCCCTCTGCAACTCCTCAACTGACTTGTTCTCTAGACCCTTCCTTTGAGATCCACTTTCATAGGGTGGAGGAATCTTCTTGCAGAAGCCAAAATCATAGCTGTGGGTGTCCCAGAGCAGGACACCTTATAGGAGAGGTCAGTTGCTATCTCTCAGTTGGCTCCACCCAGCATCCTCACAGGGACTGTGGGAGCACTGGAGTGTTTCACATCCCCATCATCCTCACTGAGCAGCTTTGAGTGCTTTTGCAGCGAGTGAGGCCCCATCCAGCACGTGGGGAGGGTACAAGCAACTGGAAATCGGGGCTTATGTTTGCCACTGATAAATGTATTAGTCTTTAGAGTAGAATTTCAACTACAACCCCTTTTCAGTCACCTCGGCGCTCTGTTATATCGCAGAGCCTTGTAAGGGAATGTGATTTCTCCTTTTAACTGGAGTGTATCTTATGCTAAGCAGTGAGATTAAGCCAAGGGATCCAAAAAGAAGTTGCTGAATGGCAGAATTGCCTTTATAAATAACATTAATAATTTATCCGATCCAGGCTTTTTTTTTTTTTTGTGTGTCGGGGGGGTGTTAAACGAAATACCTGCATCTGTATAAAGCCCGTTGAATAGAAACACATCTCTGCTTTTAGGAGGCTTGGATTAAAGAAGGGAAATGCTAAAGGGCTTATCTTCGCTTCAATTTGCAGCCCTTCCGGCTAATGGCAAACTCATTTCAGCAGCTCCTGTGTTTGTGCCAACTCTGCCTTTCTTCTCGGCGCCGGAGCTTGGCTGCATTTCTCACCACAGCTCTGGAGTGAGCAGGGAGGAAGCAGTTTGTTTTCTTGACCTCAGATTACCAGACAAAAAGCTAGCAAGAATAATTTCCCTCGGAGTCCTCCCTATGAAGAGCTGCTTAAAGTGGCTGCGGAGAAGCCAGAGGTTCGGAGACCCCCCATGTGTGAAAAGAGGCCGGGGCTGGTGGCTGAACGGGGGACGAGTTGAAAGAGCATCTGTCATCTTTCTTCTGGGCGCCTGCATCCTCCTGCACGGACAGTCCTGAAATGGCAAAATTCATCCTCTGCAAGGCCCACGAGCTGTCACTTCTCAGCTCTTCTTTTATGCTGGGGAAAAAAAAAAAATCAATTGCTTGAAAGTTCACTGAAGGTGAAGGCAGCGTTTGCTTTCCATTCAGAGCTAAGCGGGCCATCTTGGAGAGCAAAGCTCTCTCCAAAAGGGAGAAGAGCAAAAATCAGCAGAAAAAGTCTCTGAATAATTCGGGGCTAGGAAAGGAAAAAGCAATTTGCTCCCAGTTATTCCACAGACAAAAGTATGAATAAAAAAATCATGAGCTATTTACCCTGCCTGGACTGTTTGCACGAGTTTTATGCTGTTCCAGTTTTGCTTCACCAACCCTCAAAGACCTCATCACTGAATCCTCAAGGCACTTAAAGAAAGCATGCTTGGGGGGTTGGTATTTTTATTATTTATTTTATTTTTGCACGCTGGATCAGCAGGGACCAGAAGCAGAGAAAACAAAACGGGTCCTAAATCTGAACCAGGCTGGTGCTTGTGTGTTGACCTGGATCAGAGCCCCAGCCTCTGCCCGGCCAACTCTCCCAGCTTAGAAACTGCATCTGAAAGAGCAGGATGAGCTGGGGTGTTTTGCATTCAGAACGAGGCTGTGGCAAAGGCAGGGTGGGTGTTTGCAATCTGCTTTAGAACAACCTGAGACGTGTCATTAGCTGGTCTGTCGTAAAGGCAGTTTAACGTTACCCACATCTGCTGCTTGAGGTGGCCCAGCCAGACGGCTGGCGCTGCTCAAAACACCCGACACCGTGCGATGAGGAGGGGGGGGGGGGAAGGAAGGAGGAGGAAGACCCTGTAAGCTCTATCCAAACCCACCAAAAAAAGTCAGGAGATTTAGGGATTATGCCATGTAATTACATTACCTTCAGAAAAAAAAAAAAGTTTCCTGAACGTTTCCTGTTTTGTGTTGCCAGCTCTTTTCAGCCATTAGTAACACATCACTTCTCATTGTGTTCTCCCGAGGCACAGATGGGCTAATTTTCAGCTACCTGATAATTACACATTGTTTGAAACTGTATCAAAAGCTTCTGTTCCTGCATTCCTCCAGCAGCCATTCCTACAGCTCACAAGGGCCCTCCATCGGGGCTTGCAGGAATCCCTGTCCATCAGTCTGTCTGTCCACCCAGAGGGTGGGGAGTGGAGTGTCAAAGTCCCCACGCTCACACGTGGGCTGCTCAGATTCTTCCCATTTCCAAAGCAGGTGGAGTGACTGAAGCTCAACCAAAAAACAGCTCAGTGTCTGTATCCGAGGTTAATAGTGGAGAACATTGCATCAAAATATTTATACTAAAATACATGTGGGGATGCTGATGTCATGGGGAAATCACAGAGAAAACAACATGAGATGCTAAAAATTAGTGTAACAAAGGTTTAGTCTTGATTTTCCGAGGGCAAGGAGCTGTCCTCAGGCAAAGCTTTGGACTGCCAAGTAGAAGCAAGAAAGCCCATTGGCTGTATTGGGAGGAAGGATGAGAGCCCTTCCTCTAGAGCCATAGTGGAGGCTGGAGAAACCTCCTTCTCCCTTGATCCCTCCTCTTCAGGAGTGGAAGCCCAGCCAGGTGAGCTCTGAATGGTTTTTGAGGGTGTTTTCTCAGCTTGTTGGAGGTTGTCCAGTAGGGAAATGCAAAAGGCCTCACGCACAGGTTTTCTGCTTCCCCATCATCAAGTGCATCTTGTTGCCTTATCAAAGGAAGAAATTAAATTGGGGTTGACAGGACTGGTTCTTGAGGAACCCATGTTCTTTGATTTTAGTCATCATTTTACATTTTACAAGTTGCTCATTTAAGACTCTCTTCCAGCCTCTTTCAGGGAATTGAGATTAAGATGATTATTCAAATTTTTTTTTTCTTAATTTTCTTTTAAAGTAGCCTCTTTAAAGTGAGGTGCTTCTTTCATCTCCAGGGACCTCTGCACCTTCATGCATTTTGAAGATAACCACCCAAGGTTCACTGTTCTTAGGTGTGTTTCATCAGATCCTCTCATTTTGAATACATTTGCCATATCCAAATGGCTTTAAACTTCTTTCCTCCTGCTGGCCTTCTCCACATTTCCCTTCAAAGCTCCTTTCGTTTAGTTTCATTCACAATTAACCTTCTGATAAAGACTGAAACAAGGGAGAATGGGTCAGATTGCTGCTTTAAACACTCTGTACATCCAAACACCTACGCCCCTACTCATCTTGCTGTTCTCATTTTACATCTAATTTATCTGCAGACCCTTGCTGGTTACCTCCAAAACCTTGTGTGTGCAGACTTGGCCACTCTCACTCTGTGAACCTGTATTATTCCTTTGTTCTCCCCCAGGCACGTGCCCATTTTGACTTCCTATGTGATTTCTTTCCAGCTTCCAGACCTTGCTGCTGCTGGAACACCATCTAATTATGCTTCTTATCTGCTTTCACAGGGGAGCAGCCTGCTGTTGTGCACCATCTTTGGTCTCTTCTGGGAACTGCCAGTTCTGGTACGGTTCCTTACTGCAGAGAGCTTCTCCACTGCTGCCCTGATCTCTGTCAGATGCTCATTATTTTGTTATTTCTATTCCTCCGTCTTCCCTTGCTGGTGGGAAGAGCTGCTCAGGTAGCTGCTTCTATTCCCCAAATCTCTTGGGATCTAAGTTAAGGACTAGCTTGATAAGGCTGCAAAAAATGAAGCAGGGTGATCACTGAAAGCTCCTGAAATCCTGGCAGCGATCCCAGTTGGGAACGACTGTGGAGAGGGTTACTTGGAGAAAAAGATCCAGAATTAGCCAACTGGTCCATGTTGGATGGTAGGTGGGAATCTGGGCTCTGCAGCAGGACACACTCCCCCAGACCCTGACATCTCCTGGTTTAATTTCCAGTGTTCTCCACGGACACAGGGATGGGATGACAAACCTCCACCGCTCACACTCCTGACACGCACCGTGCTCGCTTCAAGAGCTTCTCTTTTCTCCCCTGGCCACTTGGAGTCAAGTGCCACTGGAAAAAGCAGCTCCTGCAGGGAGGTGCCCTCGGGGGCTTTTCACATTCAGATCCCAGACAGTTTCCGAGTGCAGGGTTTGGTTTTTTTTCTTCCAGCTTTTACAAATGCTCCTCCGCTCGCTCGCTCGCCGTGAGTAATGAAGCAGCGAGATAAAAGACGGGGCCACGGAAGGTTGTTAAAAAATTACTTGCAAATTAATGTGAGGACAAGGTGGATGAGTTAATATCATCTAAAGACCCTTGAAATCAGCACACAGGCTTGCACCCTCCGAGCGCTGACATTCGCAGGCAGAACTACACCGGTAAACCCAGCCCAAGGGGCTTGATTAACAGGAAATTTTCAGAATGCCAATTAGAGCAAAGTTTACCGAACAAATTGTTTGCACTTGTACCCTAGAACCATCATGAATTTTAATTCAGCATGGATTTATGTGGCTGAAACAATAATTAAAGATACATGAACGTCTCACGTTCAGGAGAGTCCCCCATGGCTAGGCTGTCATTTTGGGTGAGGAAAGGGGCTGAAGAGCCCATTTGGGCAGGATCTGCTCTCACTTGGGAGTACGTGGGGTGCAGGAGGTTTTTCCCCATGGAGATAGAAGCAGTTTCCTGAGTACTGAGCTCACCAGTTTATGCAGCATTTAGACTTGGAATCTTTTTTTCCCCCTCTTTATTTTTTTTCTTCATTTATGTAATCTGTCAAAGAATGATCCATGGGGTGTTTTCTCAATAAGTGCTGGCTTGTCTTTTCCTGCCTTCTACTTTCAGTGGCTCTGAGATGTTCAATCATCTCCCTGGATCCCCCAAGTCTGCAGCCTTGTTCTCCGCTCTCTTTGCAGCCCACGAGGGAACACAGGGATCCTTTCTCTCCTTATCCCTGCTCCTGCTCGGACAGTCCCAGGTTTGAAGATGGGGAAAAGGACCCACATGCCACCCTAATGCAGGAAGCAGCTTTGCTGGAGGAGAAAGTGGTGCTACCACACAGCATCAGCAACAAGTCTCAATTGAGCAGCACGATGTATATGTATGCCTTCATTTGAATTCTTCTCTCCCTCTCCTCGTGCTGGTAAATAAGTTACACATATTTTTAGAAGTTATTTTCTGTCACTGCACTTTTAAATGTCAAGCTCCCGGAGTGGAGTCTTCAAGATAGTTTAAGGTCAGTCAGGCTTCAAGGAAGAAATATGCAGGTGGGGAAGAAAAGCAGGTCCAGCCTAACCTCAGGCTGTGGTCCAGCCTAGACCCAGGCTGTGGTCTCAGCAAGAGGTAAGCACAAACTTCCTGCATGGAGGTGGCACCCAGGGGCAGTGCTCACCCCATACTTCAGCAGTTGTCCTCAGTTATGGAATAACTAAAGTCTTGAAGAGAAAAAAAGAAACCACACTGCCCAAAAATGATCTGGCCTGTTAGCTCAGGAGCACCTATGAATAATGCATATATCCAAAGGTCAGTTTACAAATGATTAATTAACCTTAAGAGAGGTTACCCTCATTGGCAACATCTGTCACCCTGAACAGCTTAATCATGTCTGCATGGAGCAATGTGTTTGAAACACAATCAGTTGAGAAGAGCACTGAAGGACCTTGGAGTGAGTGCTGGACACCCAGAGACCAGGTCTCCAGGCCATGCTGGGGTGGGACAGGCTGGAACATCACTCACCACCACCTGGTGCCCACACACAGGGAAGGGGAAGCACTGGCATCTCTAGGATTGGATGTCTCCTGGGCAAACAGGCCTTCAGTCCAAGGGCTTTTTGCATTGTTATCAGTTATTTGTTATCTGCCTCTAGTTATAAAGTGCTCTGGAAAAGCTCTTCTGCTGTTTGGAGTGGTTTCTGGCTGATACTGGGATGCCTCCAGCTGGCAGAGCCTCTGCCAGGGCTTGCCCATCTTCAGTAGGACCCTGGGGTGGTCCTTCACCCTGGGGAGGGCTTGATCCCTCTGCCCTCTGGTTCAGGCCTCAACAAAACCCCCAGATCCAGGCGGGATCACTTGACAAAAATTTTTAAGGTCTAAAATAAATGGGTTTATTTTATTACAGCAGAGGTGTGTTTGGCTGAAGGCTGGCCCCTGGCCATGCCTCTCACAGGAGAAATATCCATGCATGGAAACCTTGCCTACATGAGAAGGTTGCTATTCCTCCAGCTCCTTCTTCCTCCTACCTGTCTGCAAACAAGCAGGACACAGAGTTCACCAGTGTCTTCTCATACGAAGACCGAGTAGCTCCTTTCCCCTGACTATGGATAGAGTTCAGTTGGTTGCTTACCTTTATTTAATCCATGAAGTGGCAAAAGCAGGTCACATTCACACCTCAGTGCCCCATCTCCTGAAATGCAGGAGGTTTCTGAAGTGTTGCAGCTCAGCTCCAGCATTTCTTGCAGCAGAAGCATCACTTTCTGTAAAGGAATGAGAGAATCTGGGAAGAAAACCAAAAAGACATGTCCTAAGCTGTTGTTTTTGGCTGTGTCCAAACCCCAGAAAGGCAGAGATGAGCAAAGTGCAACTCTGGTGGGGTGTGAAGCCACACACTGAGTTCAGTGACCCACACAGACATCCCCCTTTAGGGGACTGGATGCCGAGTGCCATGCTCTGGTTCAACTCAGAAGTGATGAGGAGCCTGTGGCAAGCTTAGTGCTGCCACTAAGCTGGTGGACCACCAAGTTTTTCTCACCTATCTGCTCATCTCCCACATTTCCTGGCTGTCACAATCCCACAAAAGCACTCCTGACCTGCTGGAAAAGGGAAGCAGTGAGGTGATGGGCACCAAACAGCACCCACTGTGTCTGCTCTGCCTGGTGCTTCTGCAGCTCAGGCATCTCCTGGGGCTACAGCTTTAGTACACATATTTATGCATTTTAATGGGTTTTTTTAGAAGTGTGAAAATGATTTACAACATTTCATATGTCATTTTTTTTTTAATCCTTTAAAATTAAAACAAATCTTCCCTGCTTTGCCCAATTTTAAGGCATCTCTTTTGTTCAGCGCTTGCAGAAAAATGTGGATGGAAGGAACTCCTAAAATCCCCAACCACTGGAAACAAAATTGCTTTTTTTCCAAGTTAAGTACTATAACAGAGTGAACATACATGTTTAATTTGAAAATGTTGATTCCAAATGGATTTTTCTTTAAAAAAACCCAACAAAACAACCAAACAACTTCCCCCAAGCAAGTCAATATTTGTAATCAAATTGAAATTTCCTCTGGGAATTATTTATTTTCATGAGGTCTAATTTTTGCAAGGGAAAATTCTACACAGGAAGGTTTTAAGTTGCTTTAAACCAGTGTTTGGAATCTGGACAATGGGAGGGGGCTGGGAAATCCTGCTCTGGCTGCAGCTCACTTGCCTTTGGTGAGAGTGATCTGATGAAAGAGTTTAAATTGACTCTTTCCTCTTTTAAGAAGGTAAAGGGTGAGCAGAGAAAGGAAGGGAAGAAATTGGAAAGGAGGCAACATTCAACATCAATTTATGCCCCACTCCCCTTTATACTTCTTGAAAACAGAGCAGCATGGGATGGGATTCACCTCTGGCAACCTTAAACATCAAAGTGAGGCATCCAGGCTGGCTGCTTTGGGCTTCCTACACAGCCAGAGGAGACACAGAGCTCTTCAGGGTGGTGTGGAGTTCACCTGCTCCTACCTGGCATCTCCTGCAGGATGAGGGAATTCCTGTGGCATCACTTGCTTGAACAGACAAGGAGCTGATGGTGACAGGTCCAGGTCCACTGTAGGCTGATGAACACTGCACTGCCTGACCTGCTGTTGTACTGAACATGCCCAGGGGTACTGCAGCCCCTCCAGCTGCATAACAGCCCCTGGGAAGCACCAGGCACCTTCTACTTCTGTTAGCTCAGCAATAGTGCTCCAAACCTCAAGAGAAGAGGCCAAATGGGTCCTCCAGCACCTCCAGGGAAGCCCTTCAGAGAAAATTGTCACTGCTTAGCCTAAAGATGATTTTCTTGCAGAATCTGTGTCCATTTCAGAGCAACAGTTGGGGTTAATGACGTGCATAATTTACAATATTATGCCTTTTATTTTTGTATTATGATAAATCACCTACCCTCGTGTTGCTTTTTCTTAGGATGCAGGGGGAAGACAATATAGTGGTAGGAAAACAACGAGACAGTGCTGCACTGTCAGTCTCACACACAGAACCAGCACATCCCTGCTACCAATGCTCACAGATGCACAGCACTGTGTCAGATTATTAGCTCCAAGGCAACTGCCAACGTGCACTTTTGTTGGAAAGGAAAACAAGGTAGCTCAAGATTTATTTTCTCTCTAAGAAAGAGGCAGGAGCCAGCCCCCAGCATCTCCCACAGCCAGCCTGTTGTAACCTGCTGCTCCTCAGCCTGCTCCTGGGAACTGGGGATTTTTGAGTCACCTCTTGAAAAGGAGGGTAATTTTCCTCCTTGTCCCCAAAAGGGAGTGATGGAGATCGAGTGGCTCTGGTTTCAGTGCACCCTGAGGGAGAGAAGCAGACCCTGTACTGTCATGGCTCCAGGCACAGCTCCTGTGGGGAGATTTTTGGGTGGCTCCTAATCACACATCCTTGAAGCTCAGAAACATACCCTGATTATTTTTCCAGCTTATTCATCATCTTCAGAATATTGATGCCTTAGCCCCTTTTCTAATGGATTAGGGTGAGCCAATCACCAAACAAAACTCCTTAATTAACAGTTATCTACCATGCCCTGATTTTGTAACTCTGGCCAAATACAGTCTGTGCCTGGGCACCGATACAGACACAGCCTGTGGTGAGAGAAGGGCCCTGCTCAAAATAGTGAGGGACTGTGAGGAAAATGATAACTGGAATGATTACAGAATAGAAACATTCTGGTTGGAAGAGACCTCCAAGTTCATCGAGTCCAGCCATTCCCCCAGCACTGCAAGTGCACCACTAACCCATGTCCCTCCCCAACACATCTCCAGGGCTTGGAAACCCCTCCAGGGATCATGGGGACTCCACCACTGCCCTGGGAAACTCTTGTGAGGAAGAAATTGTTCCTCAGCTCGAACCTAAACCTTCCCTGGTGCAACTTGAGGCCATTTCTTTTTGTCCTATCACTTGTTCCTTGGGAGAAGTGACTGACCCTACCTGGCTACAATGTCTTGTCAGGAAGTTGTGAGTGGAAAGGTCTCCTCAGACTTCTACAAGACTGTTCAGATTCAGAATTCAGATTGTTTAGAATTTTCTCAAGCTAGTCTGAAATATCTTTCTAAAATTAAGCTGATTTGCATCATAATTTCTCAGACTGAAATAATTTCTTTTTGTTACAAAAGGTCTCCCCTGAGCCTCCTTTTCTCCAGGCTGAACAACTCCAGGTCCCTCAGCAACTTCTCATCAGACTTGTGTTCTAGACCCTTCCCCAGCTTTGTAGCCCTTCTCTGGCCACACTCCTGCTCCTCAATGTCCTGCTGGGAGTGAGTGGCCCAAAACTGGCAGGACCCCACAAGGGATGTGTTCAGCATGCTCAGGTTGGACTTACTGCCCACAGACAAGTCATTTAGAACAAGCCTGGCATTTTCCAGGGCAGCAAACGTGTTTTCTGGATGCAGGTCCATCGTGGGTGCTGCAGGGCATCCATGCACCAGTGCTGAAAATTCCTAGACCCAGTTCCTCCTCCAGGTCCCTGGGAGCTTTGGCTACCATATGTGCACAGATCAGCCAGGCACCATGGAAGGAGCTTTGGGAAGAATTGCTGCTGTGAGCTCTGTGCACAAAATGTTTTGGGGTTTTTTTCCTTCTTGGTTCAAATAATTTTGGTCCATCTGAGGCTTGGATCCAGCTTCTCCAGCCTAGAAAACACTGTTGCTAGAAAAGGCTTGATGTCAGGCCTCAGAGGTGGGGTCTCAGAATCATGTTTTCCAGTCTTGGGACAGAGTGGTGGTAAAATCCTGCCCCTGTACAGCCAGGCACCCAGAAAGCCTTCAGCTGCTGCTGGCAGAGAAACCAAAAAGACATTTACTTCCAGGAGCAGATGCAAACACAGGGAACTGCCAGTTGGCCAAAATCAAATAAAACATGACCTCTGATGAACCAAAGCTTTAATACTTTCAAACAACCCTGCACTCAATATTGGCAATGTAATAGTTTACCTTTGAGGCATGAGGGCTGAAGGAGAAACGAAACCTGAAGCTCCCGCAGATGTTTCATTACCATCATTTCTATCACTGATAACGAGCCAGCAAACCCCCGCCAGGTCCCTGAGCTGGGCTCAGGAGAGCCTGCCAGTACCTCTGCCTCAAGGGAAAGCACCAAACCCCAGAGATTAGTTTTATGAGAGCACCTGAACCTCTTCAGTTACAGAAAATACAGAATAGAAATCATCTCCCCAGGCAGGAAGGTCCTTTCTCTCAGGTTCATTTTCAGTCCTGACACCCACCCACACCCACAGAGGCTTCCTGGCCTCCTTCTTTCCTTTGAAGTGGGGCAGGAAACAAACCCTAAGTTAGAAATAATGGGAAGCCTTTGGGGAGGGAAAAAATAAAAATAATAATAAAAAAAAATCTCTGATTATAAACCACAGGGAAAGAAACAGAGTTTAGGTGCCATCCCCACCCCCCCCATTCAAATGAATCCCCCAGACCATGGTCCTGTCCAGAGCAGCCTATGCATCTCAGCAACTTGCTACCTGGATCTTTCTAAGCATTCTGGAACCTGTCTGAAGAACAGGCCAATTCATAAAAAAAACCCAACCAAACAAAAACAGAAATGGATTTCATGGATTTTTCCATAGCTGCCTCTAACATTTGTCCCCTTTCTGCTAAACATTCCGCTGCAGTAAATTCACTCTTTGCCCCTCTTTTTTTGCTAGCAAGGTTTTTCCTACATTTTTAAGCCATGTCCCTCTTACTGCCTTAGAGTGTCCTGGAGTTACCAGGGTGGAAAACCCAGCTGCAGCTCCTGGGTACAGGGCTATGACCATCATCCTGCCTCTGCCACAGGACAAAGCTGGCTGACAGGCAGCTTCTCCCTGCCCACACCTGCACCCCATATCCATGCTCTGTGAGGTGCTGGAGGTGACACTGGACCAAAGCTCCTTCTACCACCATCAGAGCCTCTGTGGACAGCTCGTCTTGCCCTGA
>VYZU01056350.1:17105-31978 GCA_013401355.1 Ceyx cyanopectus | reverse complement strand
CCTGGGGAAGAAATTCTTCCTAAAAATGCACTATAATGGGCTTGGCCAAAACCAGGTTGCTTTTCTACTGCAATTCCTGGTGTTTGCAGTGAACTGGATTGATCAGTTCTATGGTGTAGTTAATGACACCACTCCCAAGTGGTACTGAGGTGGAAAAAACCCACAAAAAGGTAATTTCTCCCCAGAGTTAAACTGGTGTAAATCCAAAGATTGAGTATTTCTCCATTGGAAGGTTATGATTTTCCAGGATGGTTGGAAAGGTGTGGGATATTACATTCTCATTTCAGGCAAATGAAACTTGAACTAACTCCTACACCTTTCAAGGTCAAAGAAGCTTAAGTAGCATAAAATAACCTTATCATTAATGCATTTTTATGCATAAGAAATTAAAGAGAATTAGAGGCATTTTCACTGTAAGTAAAGGGCTGCCAAGCTGAGGGAGGGGAGCAGGGAAAAATCATCTCTGAGTTAGCATTTGGATAGGCCAAGGGATGACCTTCCTCAGCTGCCAGGTCCCAGAGCAGGATGCTGTGTGTGACACTGGGTGACACAACTCAGTGCTCCAGACCCCCTTCCCTTCCTACCCCCCAATCCCAGGTCAGGCAGTGGGTGTTAAAGGTAAAATAAAGAGCAATCCAAGTAAAAATTAAGTTTAGGCAAATGTTCTGCTTCTCCTTTGCAACATTCTTGTGTTCCTTATTTTTTTTGCACAGCCTTACAGGTGGCTACAGCACCCATTTCTGTTCAGAAGGGTGTTTTTCTTGACTATAGAGATTTTAGTGCCCAAGCACATTGTTAAACTGATATTTGCCTTGCCAAATGTACCAGGTTTATCCCAGCTTTACCCCAAGCCATCCTTTCTGTCCATTTTTCTCCCCAACATCTGCTAATAGCAATTCTCAGTCTCCTCCCAGCAATTCCATTTATTAAAGAGCAGGGAGGAAGAAACCAGCCTCCATTTCCTAAACACCTCCCCTAAAACTGAGAGCCAGGAGCCTAGAATCTTGTTTCTTTTTTTTTCACATGGCATACCCCTGTCCAGACACCTTCAGTGTGACCTCCCTCTCCTCTCCCAGTGACTTCATTCCTGAGCTCTGCTGGGTCCCTGCCTCAGTGAGATACCTGGAGCAGTGCATTAAAATGCAATATTCTGTGATTTATGGTCTGCCACTTAGAGCAAAGCATCATGCATCTTAATTGCCTGCTGCTTTCCAGCTACTTGGTTCAGTTGGGAGATTAGACTTGGGGGGTTTTTTTTGTCATCTACCATGAATTTTCATGGAAATTTGGAGCTGTGAAAGGCATGGGAGCTAAGGAAGGAAAAATAAAGCAGTCAGAGCTGCAAACCTACCAGCCTCTCTTATGCAATGCATGACAATGCAACGTGGGAAATAACTACACATTTTTCCTTCACTGATTTACAAGTGTCAGGGATTTCTCCAGTGGGATCAGCTCCACAAGCCCAGGAGTTTGCAGCCATCCCCTGGGAGCTCACACCCAGCAGATCTCCCAAATCTTCACATCCCCTGAGTCATTCACAGCTCATGGGGAGAATCCACTGACAACTAAACCAGCTTCTGTGTCCACTGGCAGTGTCCTGCCTGAAGAAGCTTCAATGTTCTTCTCCTGCAGAGATTTTCAGGTAAAAACTAGAGATTTGGCTTTCCAGCCCAAAGAAAGGCATGCCCACATGGGTGGGGAGGAGTTCATTGGCTAGAGGGTGGTTCCATGAGGCAATCAGAGGGCTGTTATTCACAGATTTGTACCCAAACTCCATCTCTGGCCCATCCTCTGGGTCTCTGTGACTACACTTTACACAGCTTGTGTCTTCCA
The DNA here is from genome assembly GCA_013401355.1 of Ceyx cyanopectus. NCBI lineage: Eukaryota > Metazoa > Chordata > Aves > Coraciiformes > Alcedinidae > Ceyx > Ceyx cyanopectus. The sequence continues at coordinate 30,145 of VYZU01056350.1, read as the reverse complement.
GCACCTTTGCACCCTGCTCCTTCTTAAAGCCTTTGGTTCTCTTTGGGATTTTTCTGTTTGCAGCAATGATAACCAGGTACCACTTATCCCAACAGCAACCTCATCCCTCCATCCAGCCTGATCCCAGAACAACCTTCCCTTGGCAGAACCCCAAGGGGTTTGCAAACATCCCCCCTTCTCATGCCCTTGGCACATGGATTTCTCCAGAGCTCTGCTTCTCTGCCTCAACCAGCAGGTTACTCAACCCAAATGTTCCTTTTGTATTCATTTAGGCTCTCTGTTAAGATTATTTGATTTCTTGGTTTCTTGAATCCTTATAGGATTGGGATTTTGCAGGCTGGTAGCCAAATAAAACCTTTGGAGACATATGAGATACATATTTAAGAGTCTCTTTGACCAATAAATTAAGGGCACAAATTAGACAGCAGAATCTGATGAGCATCTCATTACAGATGGCACGTTTTGGCATGGCAGTGCTTTGCAAAAAAAGAGACTTATATTCATATATTCTTGTGTGGAATTTAAAATTCCAATCAGCAGAACCACAGAGGGGGATTATGTTACCTTGGACTTGAATTCAATTGCATTTTTAATTCTATTAAAACTCCAAGCTCACATAGAAAAAAAAAAAAAAAGTTGTATATATTTGATTAGGATCTTAATTACATGTTTGCATATTAATCTAGCTGCTTAAAAACTTAAATAGGCTTTCTATCCCTTGGAAAAAAATGAGAAAGAAGGCAGGATTTAGCAGAAGTTTGAGGCTGAAATGCATGAGAGACTGAACAGCAGATCCCAACATGAAGCCAACTCCTCCCCAGCACTGCCAGTGCTCCTCTGAGAAAACAACTCCCTGCTCACAACCCTTGACCTCTGAGGTTCTGCAGTGGCCAGTTTAATTAGCCAATTAAAAACCAGATTGGAGTGAGTTGAGACCTCAGGGTGTCTGCAGACACTAGGGGAGGCAGATGGGAGAGCCAAGGAACACCCAGCCCCTGACCCTGCTGCTACTGAGGGGCTGGAGAGGGATCTGGGGGGCTCCTCAACTGGCAACCAGTGACCCAGCTGAGGAGCTAAGGCAAAGTCCACAAGCCTAATTGGGAACAAGGGATAAATGAACCCATTCCTGCCATTATTTGGTGCCCACTTGAATGCTGTGAGTTCCAAAGTGCAGAAAGAAGAGTTGTGGGGTGCTGGGTGCTGAGATACTGGGGAGGAATCATTCCTCTGGGAAACCAAGTGCTGCTCTGGGAACTGGGATGCTGCAAATCTAGCCCATGGCATCCCAGAGCAAAGCCAGGCAGGTGGGTTTGTTCCTGCTGCTTCTAAACAGTGGCTGTACCAAGTCAAAACCCCCAACCCTGAGAGCTGACAAAAGCTGGGGCACTGAGGCCATCCTGACTCCTCTCCCTCAGGCTCCAGGAGCTGGGGGCAATCCACAGCTCATTAAGGCTGCACCTTGGCTGCTTAAATCATCTCTTATGGCAGCAGATTACAGTCAGAAAATATTTAGGTTCCCCACCATCAGCTGAAGCACTGAGCAGAGATGAACAAACCATGGGGTGGGCAGGTTGGTGTCAAAACCCAGCCTGATGCAGCAGCAAATGCAGCCTGCTGGGCATGTGTTGCTTGGAGAAATGTTGTTCCCAACATCCTTACCAGCTCTGGGGGCTCCTGCTCTTCACTGACCTTCTCAGCCTTAAACTCCTTTTTCTTTTCTTCTTTTCTTCTTTTCTTCTTTTCTTCTGTATTTTATTTTATTTTATTTTATTTCTTTTTTTTTATTTATTTTTATTTTATTTTATTTTATNTTTTATTTCGTTTTATTATTTTATTTTATTTCGTTTTATTATTTTATTTTATTTCGTTTTATTTTATTTTATTTTTTTATTATTTTATTTTATTTTATTTTATTTTCCATTCCAGTTTTCTAGACAGAAACTGAGGATCTAAATAAATGAACCTGAGGCTTTCCAAGGTGCAGGGCTTGGTGTGCCCAGGCCCATCAGTCAGCTAGCTGTGATAACTCAGACCCTGTGGTGGACAGTGCATAAAGCCAGAAAAACCCAACAGCCATCAATCCTCATCAGGTTAACTGTCCTGTTTGCTTTCTGCCACACAGAAGTGTAGAAGGCTTTGTTTGTAAACAACCTCAGCCAAGGACACACCTTCCTCCACCCCTCTGGCCCCACTGTGACTCATCATTTCTAATTATCCCTTCAATCAAGCAACTAATCAGGATTGTTTGGGAAGAGGTTCAAGAGCAGGTAATTCACAGAGCCAAGATCAAGCTCCTAGTACAACTCAAAAAAGAGCTTCCAAACCAAACCAAACCAAATCAAACCAAACCAAACCAAACCAAACCAAACCACCACAGTTGCATCTCACATATGGAAGAAATTCTACAGTTCTATAGAATTATATCTGGGGGGAAAAAAAAAAAAGAAAAAGAAAATTAAAAGGTGCTTTTGTGAGCTGGGCATTAGAATGGGGGTGTAGAAATATCCTGTCAACCTTTCCCAGTGATCCAAGGAGCTCCAGAGCTGCTCCATCACCCTTCTGGCCAAGAAGCACAGGGGCCAAGTGCTGGTGTCTGTTTCTAACCACACCACAGTGATTGAGAATAGCATAATAAAATGGCAGAAAACCAACAGCCAAACACACCAATAAATAAAATCAACCCCCTCCTGTGGCTGCAGAGCATCCTGAGGAGCCCCAAGGACAAAGAGGGCTGACCTGGAGCACTCACACTGATTTTAAGAGGATTAAGCCAAGTCTTCTCCACTGACTCTGAGGGAAACTCCCCATGTTGGAAGGATGGAGTATGAAAAGCAATGTCCTCTCTTCCCTGGCAATCAGAAGCCATAAAAGCAGCACTGGGCAGTTGCCAAAAGAAGCCCAACTCCTTCCTTTTATAACTCACCAGCAGGGCTCTGCTCCTCCAGCCTGTGCCTTTCATAACTGGTCTCAATGCTGGGGGTAGTGTGAAAAAAAACCCCCCAAAACATCCAAAAATCCCAAACAACTCTATCCAATATTTTAAAGCTTGATGGCAAAAGTGGTTCATTGAAAGAAAACTCCCCATCTGAGTGCAGACAAACACTTCCCATGGTGCACAACCAGGAACTCTCCCCACAGGCTGGACCAACAGCAACGGATCCAGCTGGAATTTGGAGTTTTGGGGTCTTTTTCCCAGCCATCCATCTCTAGAGGATGTGATCCCCAGCAGGATGTGTTCTCCCAAGTTGAGCAGTGTTTCATTAACCCTCCCACTTCTCACAGAGCTAATGAAAGCAGCAGGACAGCCCTAATCTCCTAACACAGATGTCTGGTGGCTTTCCCTGGCTAATTACAGCTGCAGTGAGCAATACTGGGGAGCTCTACAGTTGGCAGGTACATTCATTCAGCTGTTACTATTACATTTTAAATCTGTTTCCTACCACAGATGACTGGGATGTTTGAAAGAATTAAATGTCCTCTAATAGGAGGAATGCTGAGATTCCTGCTTTAACAAGCACAGTTGCATCTACAATGACAACTGGTCCAGGATAAAATGGAAAACTTACAGGTCCCAAGATGAAATTCTGCCATTTGTATCCCTGCTGCCTCACTGCACTTCTGTAGCTGTTCCCCAGAACACAGCCTTGCTTTCTTTAAAATACAGAAGATGTTTCCTACTCCTTTCTCACAAGGAATCAAAAGCCAAGAGTGAGGGAGCTGAGCTGCAAAAAGGAATCTGGATGCAAAAGAGAGAGAGAGATTTGCTCAGCAGCACACAGGGAGTCCTTGGCAGGGTTAGTTCTGGAAAGTCAGCAAGAGGAAAACATCTGCCTTTGGTTTGGGGCAGGTGGGAGGGCTGGGAGTCTGTCCCTGCAGGCAGCTCCCCCCCAGCCCATCCCAGATCCTCAGCACAGGACAATTCCTCTTTTTACTGCGTTCAGGCAGAAATCTGACTGGGCTGATTAACTCTGGATGGGCTTGTTCCAGCTTTGCTGCTGCCTCAGATGTCCCAAGGCACTGGGATCTACTTAGCTCTGCTGGGGCTGAAGAGCTCAGCCAGCCTGGCTGCTGACACCAGGACTGTCATCTGCTCCAGTGCTCTGGCAGCTGGCACTGCCTGGTGCCAGCTCTGCCACCCAGGGCTTGGTCACCCTGCTCTGAGTGAGGGTTGAGAGGTGGCTGCACCCTCATGGTCACCTTCAAACTTCTTCCAGAGCTCTCTGTGAGGAACAGCCAAGGGGGTTTACCTTGGATGTGGGCAGGACAGGCTGTGTGGGCAGGGTTACACCTTGTGGGTCTGGCTGAACCAGCTTCTCTCAGCTCCTCCTGAGGTGATGATGGAATCTGATTTAGCCCAAGTGCCCCTGGGAAGAGATGCTCCCCCAGACCAGTCTCCTTAGTGAACACCCAGCTGTTATACCAGCCTTCTAGAGTCATCACTAACATGCCAAGAGGCTGGATTATTGGTTTTTTCCTCTCTTTCAGGTTTTGGGCTCATGCTGCCACTGTCCCCCAGGCTGCCCAGCCACCAGCACTGCCCCTGGCCCAGCACAGCTCTGACCCCAGCACGCTGGAGCTGCCACAGCACCAGAGCATTTCTGGATCTAGAAGACAGGCAACCTCATTTATCATTTATTACCTGCCAACAAAAGCCTGTTGTTGGCCAAAAAAAAACCCCAACCAGTTTTAAGCATCTGGATGCTTAAACGAGCACCAGAGAAAGTTCATTAAAATAGAAATGGAAGTTAATTAACTAAGTGATGGACTCCTCTGTTGCATTCACTTTAAAGCCTTCCACATCCCTCCCTTGGTCTGCTGCCTGGCTTTCTTCCTTCCCAGGGAGTGTATCAAAGTGCTGCACCCTGCTTACACATTCCAGGCAAAGCACATTTCTCTGTTACAGAAGGAGAATGATTTACATTTAAATGGCTGTTCTTCATGTATCTAATAACTCAGTTGAGTAATCAGAGAAGTACAATCTCAGCAGGAGTGTCTGTGTTTGGCATTAATGCAACCCCTGGGATTCACCCCCCACATTTCATCCCAGTTGATTTCATGGGTGGCATGGACTGAAGGGGGGATGCTGCCATGCCCCAGCTCCAAGCAGGAAGGCTCTCTGGGAATGAACTGGCTGCTCAGGCAGGTTTCTGCTTCAGTTCAAACTTCAGGCTCAAGAAACCACCAAGGTGCACAGACTTGCACTCCTCTAAAACAGTCAGAAAAGTTTCAGGGTGCCAAGGGAAGTTGGAGAGCACTGAGAGCAGCAGGGTTCACTGAACCCTCACTGAATTTGGGGTTTACTGAACAAAAATGGCAAAGCTTGTGCTAGCCTGGGCCAAGAAAGCAATTCACTGACTGAAACACTTTTGGAATAGGAAATAAAATTCAATTAAAAAGTTGCCACGGTTTTCTTTTTGTTGTTTTGGTTTTTTTTTTTTCATCGGGCTACACATGATTTGTATGAAGATCTGCAGAGAAATGTGCACATTAAACAGTAAATTCACACAGCATTTGCTACCTCTGATGGGGGTTGTCTTGCAAAATGCAACTAAAACCACTTCAAAAAGCACAGCATGGGGCAGGCTGCACCCTAGCTCTGGTCACTGGGGTGGGGGGAAGAGCTCAGGGAGAGAAAACAGAACCATCTCCCTGTGTTCCTACTCAACTCAGCTTTGTGCAGCCCCTCTCCTCCAGAAAATCCCCTTTTTCTCCTGCTCTTTGGCACCCCATGGAGGAGATAAGGAAAAATTCCCCTTGCTCGTGGATTATTTGCCCTTGCTCGTGGATTATTTGCCCTTGCTCATGGATTATTTGCCCTTGCTCGTGGATTATTTGCCCTTGCTCATGGATTATCAGCCTCCTTGCCAGTGCAGTGAGGAGTCAGAGCAGCTGAAGAGGTCTAAACCAGCATGGAAATGGGACTCCAGTTTGGAAGCTGGGGGGTACCCACTGCTGTTTCCCTGCAGGGGCTGTGCAGCTCCCCACAGGGAAGCCTGTGGGCTGAACACTGCTCACAAAGACACAGCCATGGTTCTGTTGCCTTCCTTCTAAATAAGATTTCCCTGTGGGCTACTCATTTATCAGCCTGTTTCTCTGCAGCTTGTGACCACAGATCAGAAAGCTGTGGAGAAAAACGTTCTGAGTAGGAAATGTTTCCCTGCTCCATCCTTCAGGCCAAGGCTGGGCACAGGTACCCACAGCAACCAGGCTGCTCCAAGAATGTTTAGGAGAAAAACCAATCTCAGCTATTAATTTATCCACTGCTGAGCCCTCAGAAAGCTTGGATTTAGCAACAACTCTTGGATAATCTTATTTCTAGGCTTCTAAGGGGCCTAGTTGGAATGTGAGCATCTGCAGGCCCAATGCAGTGAGCCAAGCACAGAGCAAATCCTGAATCACCACAAGGATGCTCCTCAGGAATCCTTCTCCACTTCTGGCTGTGCTGATGCAACCCAAACCTCTCCTCCCCCAGCAGAAAGGCTCAGAGGAGAGCCCGAGGGTGCCAGTGCTGATGGAAATGCCTCCAGAGGGGCCCAACAAAGGCAAACCTGAGGTGCTGAACAGAGACAGCTCCATTAGCAGCTTCCCTTTCCACCTGCAATTACAGCCCATTTCAGCTGAGTGATTTTTTTTTTTCCTGGAAACTGAAAGAGTTTCATTACAGCTTAAATATCTGACAAGACCACTGACTACAGGCTTGTGAAAAGCAATTATTTTGGACACTGATTACTTCCCATGAAGGCAGAGCATCCTAACTGCAGCTAGCTGGGAAAGACCACAGCTCCCTGTGATGGCCTCAGAGTATCTGCTGAGTTAATGAACGTTGTGGGCTGAGTAGGAAGAGAGGAACTGCAAATAGCTTAACAGTCGAATTAATTGACATCAAATAACTTCATAAGTTTAATTTAAATGCAATTAATTTATTAGGGGGAAAAACAAGCAAGACACAAGAGTCCAGGGACAGAGAGCTGGTGCATCTGGCACAACAGGCAGAGCAGCAGCAAGTTCCCATAGCAACCTATTTGTTAGAAACAAGGCAAACATCTTTAGGATGATGCTGGTTTTAGTTTTGAATCCACCAGAGTGATGATGACTGCACCAAGAGGATGCAAAATGCTGGGATAAAAGTGAGGAAATGAAGAAGGGATATGAGGAGTTATTTTCTTCCTCTGAGCTGGGAGGGCAGTGCAGGGAAATTGGAACTAAATGTGGGAATGCAGGTGCTGGAGTGGGAAACTGCAGCAGCAGCAGCTCAGCACTGCATTGCATCAGGGCTGGTAGCTCACAGCCCACCCCTGCAGACAGAGTTGCTGCTCCAGGGCCAGCTGGTGCCCTGTGTCCAGGTTCAAAGAGAACCTAAACCTCCTCAAAAATCACTGAGTTAATGACAAAGAGAAAAAAGCACCCCAAAAAACCCAAACTGAAAACCTGTTAAGTCACAGCTCCAACTGGTTTTGGATTCCAGTGATCCATGTCTGCAGCAAAGATGAGGAATCCTGGTAGCTCTGAGCTGCTGGATTAGAATTACCACTTTTCCAGGAAGGCTGGGTGTGGATTTCCCTCTCAAAGCTTCCAGAGGAAAATGTGTTTGTTGTGTGTCACAGGCTGCCACAGGAGGGCTGAAAATGTTTGTGCAAGTACAACAGGAGCAAGGAGGGGAGTTGCCACAGATCCAGGAGACCCCTGATTATCTAGTGCAGCTTCTGCTTCTTCCTGAGCTGGGACAAAGAGAAAAGCTAAAATACAGCAGGATGCAAGAGCTGCCTGGCCATTCCTGGGAACTCAGAGGTTGTTTGAGCAGGATTTGACCTCTGGATCCACAGCTCAACACTTAGATGCAATTCACCCAGCACCTTTCCCTCGGGAGAAGTCACAATGCAACTCTGGATTTGATCCCCAAGCCCTCAGCAGGGCACAATCCTGCAGCCCCAGCCCCAGGCACTGAGGGGAGGCACTGAGCTGCTGCCACCTAATCTCTGCACTGGGAGGGGAAAACCAACAGGCAAAGCTCTTCCCAAGCAGCCAACTGGGATGGTGCTGGGCAGCTAAACTCAGGTTTTCCTTCTGCATGACCAGCAAGGGTGAGACAGGAGCCTGGATGTGGCCAAACTGCTTCCCTCAGGGACTCTCCCATTGAGCAATTGAAGCCTCTTGCCTTCCTGGGGTGCTGGAGATGAATTAATTCAATGCAAGGAGTACCAAGAGCCTTTTTCCTTCCTAAAGGAAGCCTGAATCCCAGGGGATGCTCAGTTTGCTGAGCTGGGCCAGGCAGGGTGGTGGTTTGTCTCTCAGCCAGGCTGAGCTATTCTGTCTCTTGGTGTAAATAATGTCAGATTTACTGCAGCCATGATCTCAAATTGGGTTTTTCCCCAGTTAAGATGGAGAAAGAAGTTGTTTCTTCTTCCCTAAAGGCCCAGCCTCTCCTCTGGGCAGCTTCCAACCTGCTCTCCAGAGGTGACTCCAATTCCATCCCCAGCTGCTGCCTCTGCTCTGGGACCTCTCCAGGATCATCTTCTTTTGAAAAACTTCTCCCAAACTCTGCCACCCCTCTTAGGAAAAGAGGTCTGAAAAACAGGAGTTTGGGTGATTTTTGGTACCACATCCCAATTTTCCAGCCCACGGGGGATTTCAAAGGCTGCCCTTGTTCTGCTGGTGTCATTTCTCACTTTAAACACATTACTCACATCAAGTACACACCAGGATTAGGAACTGCAATAGCTCAACTACTTTTCAGAGGGAAAATTAGGCTTGAATTAATTATCTCCAGGAGAATTTTCTGTGAGAAGTGGAAGAAAACATCTAAAAACCACTGGAAGGCACGAACTAGTCTCAAGTCTTTGAAACATACTGAAATTACCTTCTACCAGACTTGAAGTGTGCTTGTAACTTCTTTCTTTTTTGACTGTCCCTTTATAGTGGCTCCCCAGCTACAGAAAGTATTTTTCCATGTAATATACACATTAGCTTCCAGCAGGGAAATGTAATTACCATAATAAGATTTCTTAAAACTTGGCTTTTATGTTGTCAGCTGCATTAAAATTGAAATCCTTTGTCAAATTCAGGGAAAAAAAGGCTTTAAAATGGAAAAAAAATAGACAGTAAAATCAATATTAAGAGTAAAATGGACTAAACTGGAGGCAATCAAACCTTTCATTCCATAGGAAAATATATATATATACTGTAAAGTTATCATAAATTCACTTCATTTTGTCTCTTAGTAAATTGCTGCAGTCTCAGTGTCACTGAGCATTGCTCTCACCAAGAACTCCACCACTCTGAGGGCTGCAGGAATCTGCTAATATTTGCATTTCTAGCTGAAGCATCTCGGGTGTAACTTACCCTACAACATCAGCACCATGTTTTAAAGCCTCTCTGCTGATGTTTTTCCAGGTATCATTTCTTATTTAGATCCTCACCCACTCCTTCCTAAATCTTCAGGCCACTTAGAACACTTAAAATCCTGTTACCTTGGCACTTTTAGATGCTGGTTCAAAAGCAAATCCAGCAGAAAAACAACCCTGTTTTCTTTCTTTCACAGCTTCACCCCATCTATGTGGGTTTTGATCACTTCCAGGGCTGGTGACTCCACCCCCTCCCTGGGCAGCCTGCTCCAAGCTCTGATGACTCTTTCAGTACAGAAATTTGTCCTAATGTCCAATTGAAACCTCCCCTGGTGCAACTTGATGTCATTACCCCTGACACCACTTACCTGGGAGAAGAGACCAACACCCACCTCACCCCAACCTCCCTTCAGGCAGAGAGGGAGAAGGTCTCCTCAGCCTCCTCCTCATCAGACATGTTCTCCAGACCCTTCCCCAGCTCCCTTGCCCTTCTCTGGACTCACTCCAGCCCCTCAATGTCTTTTTTTATCCTGTGGCACACAGAAATGCCCCCAGTGCTCAAGGTGAGTCCTCACCAGTGCTCCACAGCAGTGTGACTTTCATTAACAGAGGAGCAAACACTGGGGGGTTATTAATGAGAGGAGCTGCTCCTCCAAAGGCAAACTCTGGGAGGCCACCCAACCAAGCCAGCAAAGCTCAGGGTGGGTTTAGACTCAAAACTCTGTGAAGTGACTCAAGTTGTGTGGCACAAGGATTCAGAGCTGCTGGTGTTCTGTCCCCTAACAAACCCAGCTGAAAACAGAAAACTGTGTGGCTGTTCCCTGGCTCCCTGATTTCAGGATCAGATCCACACAGACTGAGAGCAGCAGAGAAAAATGCAGCTGATGTTAAGATCTCATATGGGAAATACCAGAAGAAATCAGTTTGGTTGGTTTTCAAGGTTTGAGATGAGAAATAAAACTCCCTTTATCTTCTTCTGGAGATCTGATAACAGAAATACCACTGACTTCTACTACAGGAGTACAAGAGCAGAGAAAGTTGGAAACAGAACCAGAATGAAGCTATTTTTATCTAGATTCTCAGCAGCCTTCAGATAAAACTTGCTACGTTTCCAAGCTAAAAATACTTGAACCCAGAAATACCATCATACCTGCTTCTGATTTCCCAATCAGGAAGGAAGCTCTTAATGCTCAAAGCTCCTCAGACAAGGGTGTTTTGGTTTATTATATGTGATGTGCAAGCTGGAAGGAGTCCCAGCTGCACCCAGAGCCAGAGCAGGGTTTGTGAAAACACAATGTCAGGGGTTGGAAGAGACCTAGAAGATCATCTAGTCCAACCCCCCTGCCAGAGCAGGGGCACCTAGACCTGGTGATTTCCAGTCCCCTGGGGGTCCCAGGCAGCTGCCCAGGGTGCCCTGCCCCACACTCAGGGAAGGTCCATGCTCCACTTTAGCCCTTCAGCCAAGAGGTGATTGTCTAATCTACCATGATGGGCATCACATTTTCATCCCTCACCAGGCAGATGCTGTTCAGCTCCTTCCACCTGCTCCCCTGCAGTTCAGAATGACTAACAGCCCCTGAAAAGAAACTGCTCCTTCCGGGGGGGGGGGGGGGGGGGGGAGAAAATTCCTTCTTCCAGAAGGAACAAAGGTCAATCTTTGCAAGAAGGAATCATAAACCGTTTGAATATCACAGTTCTTTTACTGGGATATCTGGAGGGGATAATCAATAGAGGAATGTTTCTCTTTTGTGGTTAGGTTGCCATATGGAGTCATTTTTTCCTTGACACAGAGGGGATTTCTCCTGACAAGCTCTGGAGCAGAGTAACAGGCATTTACATCTTTGATGGCAAAGGACAGACTGAGATATTTCAAATCTTAACATCACTGAGTTTTATTAATTGGCTTCTCCTTTGTTCCCTTCAAAAACCAAGGCAAGAGCACATTTGGGAAGTCTCTCCAGGAGCACTAGAAGGTTAGACTGAGGAGTGTTTGTTTTGGATTGGAAAGTAAGCCAAAGGTAATTATTCCTGCTCTTTCTTACTACCTTTAATAACTTCTGTCTGTTACAAGGCTACTGCTGTCAACATGCCCGGGGTGTTTCCATTGGCAAAACACAGACATGGAAAGAAAAAAAACCCAAAAAACATTAGAAGTCCACATTAGGGTAAGGTAGGGATAAAAAAAAACACAAGATAATTCAAAATCAGGGTGCTCAGAGCCCCATCCAGCCTGGTCTGGAACACACCCAGTGCTGGAGCATCCCCAGCTGCCCTGGGCAACCTGTGCCAGGGTCTCCCCACCCTCACAGGGAAGAATTTCTTCCTAATTTCTAACCCACATGCTAGAGACCCTGTGGTATTTCCAAATTGAGGATGAGCAGCAGCTTTTCATCCCTGGCTAGGTCAGAGCAGGGAAGAGAGGAATGAAAAAGTGAAAAGCAGCAACCATGAGACAATTCTATTGAAGAAAAACAGAGAGGCCAAGTTGCTTTACTGCTTTTTCTCATAGTTCTGTGAAAAAAAAAAACCTCAGAAGGCAAAAGAGGTGCCTTGGAGGGCAGACAACCCTTGCTCAGTGTAATGTCTCCCTGACTTGGGTGGGGACAGGGCCAGGGTCAGTCCCTGGGTCCCAGAGAGCACCCAGCCCCTCTGCAGCTGCTGCAGAGCTCAGCATGGGCTCCCCAGAGCAGAGAGCTCCAGGGGCTACACCTGGAACACCCCCAGGCACAGCAAGTGACTTCCAGCTTGGACCCTCAGCTCTCCTGTCATTGGTACCTGGATGCAAATCACCTTTTTTTTTCCAGAAGAAAAAAAAAAAAAATCCTCTCCAGTTTTCCTTTCTTCTGTCACACATGATTTTAATACTCTTCAGCAACCTCCATGCTGCAAATCCTGTGTGCAAATGATTACACAGCCTCTGATTCTAGGCCCATCCTCCCTCCCTCCCTTTCCAGGTGTAGTAGGTTGAAGGACAGATTTAGAATCACACTAACAAACCTCATTTGAATTTCCAATGGGATCCAGTGCCAAAGTTTCTGCAGCTCTCCTGCGAGGCACTGGAGTGTTTCTAATGTCCTGTGGTTTTAGAAGGATGGAGGGCAGAGGAATCAAATCAAACACTTTGCTGCAGCTCAGAACTTCATGCTCGAGTGGCCTCCAGCTGTAGATGCTTTTGCCTTGTCTTCCAGTAGGAAAAAGCATTTTCAATGATTCTGAGCCATGCAGCTTCCACATCCTCCAGCTGCCAGAGGTTCCAAGGCTCAGAGCCCTGTGCTCACTGCCAGGAAGCTCCATAGCCTTGGGGATTTCTCCCCTGGGCTGCATGCAAAGGACAAGGAGCAGATTCCCTGGGGGAAGAGCTGCAGCACCCATGGGTGGGCATTTCTACCCACCCATCCCTGACTCTTGGTGGCTGCAGAGAGCAGCTGCTCCACAACATCCCACAAGACCCTGGAATATCCCTCACTGCTTTTATTCACACTCACAGTGCCAGTTGGGTCGTGTTAGACACTTGCACAGCCTCAGCTCTGCCAGTGGGACACAGGTGGAGCTCCATGGGACCCTGGGAGCCAAGGCATCAGGAATGTATTATATAAAATATAATATATATATACAAAATATATAAAAAATTATATAATTATATAAATATTTATATATTATAATAATACATATATTATATATAAATATATAAAAATATAC
>VYZU01056350.1:0-13136 GCA_013401355.1 Ceyx cyanopectus | reverse complement strand
TATTTTTATTATTTATATTATATATATACACACACACATATATATATAATATTATTGTTTATACTTGGCTATTCATGAACACCCATTGACAAAAGGCAGTTTGTCCAGCAGGAGTGCAGATGAACACCACCCAGGAGTAAATCAGGAGTAAATCAGTTGGCAAGGGGTTGCTACACAGATGCTGCAATAATTGAGTCTCTCTATTGAGATGACAGGGAACAATTTCCATTTCATTTAGGCAAACAAAACTATTTTCAATATATTTTTTTCTGATTTCTGTTGTTGGGGGTTTTTTTTAGAAGCTATTTAATGACACAGAGCAGTCCCAACATCCTGAGCTTGTCCTCTCAGGTTGAGGAGTAAACCCTTCCTGCTGTGTAGGACAGACACACATCTAGGTAAATATACATCATTTCACACTTATTAGCATGCCCACAGCCTGGCTTGAAGCAGATGAACCACATCTACCTGGATTCTACCTGTTGGGCAGAGGTGCCAGAGGAGCCAGGTGAGGTGGGCAGCACAGCCATGGCACTGGGCACCCTGCTCAGCTCTCACCAGCTGGCCCCAGGAGAGCCCTGACCCACCATCATCTGCCAAATGGGATTTTTCCTTATTATTTCTGGGGAGAGTTAAATGACTTCTAGTGCTGGAGCAGACCCCAAGAGAATATCCCATTATCCTGGTTTCACCCAAAACACAAAAAAAAAAACACCAAAAAAAACCAAAACCAAAACTCTTATGGCTTATGGAGTACTTGGTTTCTGATAGATTTCTTGTCATCTCAGACAAACAGGGCTTTGGTCTGATAAAAATGACACCTCTTGCTAAACCCCACTGATAACTCCCCAGGGAGCAGAAACCTTCAAGGACAGGCAGATGTAAACTAAAGGAAAAAGCAAAAAAAATCTAAATAAATAAATCCCCAGCCTGGCCATTGAATTTCTAAGAGCCAGGCCCTAATACTGTAAAGCTGCAGTAAATCTATTTTCCATTCCAGGCTGAGCAGCAGTCCCACAGCCTCTGCTAGGAGAAGTCAACAAGATCTCTGCAAGCATCTCTGGAAACAAAGCCACACTGTGTCACCTCCTCTTGGGAGAGCAACTGAAGCAAGTTGTTAGCATGAAAAATTGATTGCAGACTAATGCACACAGGAGACCTGAGGCTCTAAGTACCAAGGAACACGTTTCCAGCCCCGATTCCATGTGGTCTCCAACCAACTGAGCCAAGCAGATTTTCTGCTGACTGTTGCTGGTGCCCACAGGAGGAAGGAGCAGCTGTCACAAGAGGTTTGTTCCAAAGCCTCTCCCTGCTCCAGCCAGAGCTCACTGAGGTGCTGGCCTTAAGGAAACCCAAAGCAGAAAGGCTTTGATGTGAAGCCTTTAAATCATCTCTCATCCGTGGCAGAAAACAGGAGAGGGACACGACTGAGCACCTCATGGGCCCTGCTGAGCTCATTTTGGGGAAAAAGATGAAGCTGGATCACCCCTGCTCTGCTTCAGCTCCAGGGAAAGGGTGTGAAACCAGATCCTGTTTTGGTTGGTGTTTGATTAAATCACAGGAAAACCACCCAGGGGACAAAAGGACAAAAACTCAGAGCACAGATGGCAGGTGCTCAGCATCTCAGCCTCACTTGGAAAGGTCAGAAATTGCCCTCAACATCTCACAAGAGGCTGAGGCTTGCCCATAAATTCTTTCCCAATTACCTGATGCAAATAAAAAACCCCAAACAGACAGGTAATTGCAAGGAACACATGCCAGCAATTTATTTTTTGGAGTTAAAGTTGGCTCCAGGGCTTGGAAACCCCTCCAGGGGTCACAGGGACCCCCCCCTGCCCTGGACAACCCTCAAGGGCAAGAAATTGTCCCTCAGCTCCAACCCAAACCTCCCCTGGGGAAACTTGAGGCAGGTTCCTCATCTCATTACCAAAAAAATGACAGGATTTCCTAGACTGGAAAAGACCTTGAAGATCAGAGTCCAATAAATAACCCACCACTGAGAAGTCCTTGGCTCACACACCCTCAGCACTGTCTGCATGGCTCAAACACCTCCAGGGATGGGACACAACCACTTCTCTGGGCTCTTCCAGTGCCTGAGAACCCATCTGGCAAAGAAATTCTTCCTCATGTCTCACCTAAACTTCTCTTGGTGCAACTTAAGGCCCTTTCCTCCTGCCCTCTCACCTGTCATTTGGGAGAATAGACTGATTGCCACCTCTCAGCTCCTGACAGGAGCTGTAGGGAGCAAGGTGGTCTCTCCCTGAGCTGCTTTTTCTCCACACTAAACACCCTCAGGTCCCTCAGATGCTCCTCACTTGTTCCCTGGGAGCAGAGCCTGACCCCCCTGGCTCCAGCCTCCTGTCAGGAGCTGTCAGAGCCAGAAGGTCTCCCCTGAGCCTCCTTCTCTCCAGGCTGGACATGCAGCAGGACAGACCAGGAGGAGCATCCTGTGTGTTGCCCTGAGCAAATGATGCTTCAGAGGTGAAAGGAAGAGCAAATGCTGGTGCAAAGGGCAAACCAGCTTTGGCACACAGCTCCTGCTGACATCACTCTCCTCAGGCTAATGCTGATTCCCACAGGACATCCCAGGGCATTAAGCAACTCTGCATAAACTATGCATGAACAATCAGTTATGCAGAATCAGCTGCACAAAAAACACTTCCCAAGTCTCCTGTCAAATGGGAACAAGTGCAGGAGGCAGGAGAAAAACTTCTCACTTCCAAGACATCCAGTATTGGGTTTTCAGAGATTACTGAAGAGCAGCACCAGGTGAGAGAGACCAAGGGGTTCCAGGTGCCCCCCACACTCTCCCCTGAGCACATATCCTGCTGCACCAACCCAAGGCATCCTCTGGGAGCAGAACCCAGCTCTGCTTGCAGGGAGAGAGTCCTCCCAACAAAGGTGGAAGCTCTAGGAAAGCAGGAGATCTTTCCAGGTGGTAGAGGCAAGTTGTGCTGTCAAGCCTGTGACTGATTCAGAGCCTGGCATTTCTCCAGGCTCAGAGGCTGACATTTAATGAAGGGCAGGACCTTTTGCATTCAAGCACATCACAGTTTTATTAAGAAAGCCCAAATGTCAGCACTGACAGTGATGTGGTGCTGGGTGCCTACAAGTCCTGCTAGGGAGATTTGGAGTGTACAGCTCAGAACTTGAGTGCTCACAGCTCCCCAGAAACTGCAGTGCCAGCAGAACCACTGGGAGCAAGAGCTGATTTGCAAAGGCACCTGCTCTGTCCCAACCCTCACAGTGACACAGGACACAACTGAGCTCAGCATCCCAAACCTGAATCCACTCCTGCTTCCTCAGGGCATCTTTCCTGCCCACATTCAAACCCCAGCCTGGGCAGCCAGCTTTGGCCAGGCCCCATGAGCACGAGCACAGCTGCTGGGGCTCTGCTCTCAGCTGTGCTGGGTGGTTAGAACCTTGTGGCCATAGGAATAGGAAGGTCACAGATGGAAATCCTACACAAACAAGCCACTGGTTTGCTCTGGAAGTCAGTGACATTGTTGGCAGCCATCCTTCCTGCAACTTCTATCTGAGAGGGCACCTGGAAAATCCTACCAAAGTGATCCATCTGGAGGGAGAAATTCTTTTGAGTTCCCAAGGTGGGACTCAGAAGCCCTGGATTCACAGGTTTCCTCTCTGACATTTCCCTGGAAGAAAGGCAAAGCAAACAAAACTCAAACTGCCACCTGTGTTTTCTCACCTGGTTGGTGTTACTGATGTGGAAAACAAATTGCTCACCCAGGACTGGGGCTTTCTCACACATACAGTCTTTGTGCAACATCCAACAACATGAAGCCACAGCCTTTGGACTGACCCCAAGCCACAGAAGAGAGGAGATTAATGCCAAACTCTGCCTGACATCTCCTTGGAGGCAGCAGCACGGTCACAGGCTTAATTAACTCAGTAGTTGTCAGCTAAGGAGTCATTGTCCTACCTCAGCCTGTGAAAGTACTGAGAGAGGCAAAACAGAGGCACAGAGATCTGCAGCAAAACCCCAACACACCAGACTTTGGATCAGAGAACCACACTACAATCCAAACATCTTTAGCTACAGATTGGGTTGGGGAAAAGAGAGGAAACAGGAGAGAGAAGGAGGGCATGGAAACACTCTGGAGAGTGTGTTTGCCAAGAAAAATGCACCAGCACGAACAGTGATACCAGCAGGGCTGAGTAAAATGAGCTCTAGAAATTCAGAGCAAGTGTTGTATCATTGGAAAATAAACAAACAAACACCACACCAAAAACAAACACACCAAAGCCACAGCCAGGCTCTCTCCACAGCCATAACTACACCCACACATCCCCTCTGGGGTACCTGTCAGCAGGAAAAAAAAAAAAAGATAACAACTCTTGTAAAAATGCATCTCACCAATTTATTGGTGCTGGGAACTGGGGTGGGAAGGAGGATGCCCGTGCAAAGCTCTGGGGCACCTCACAGGGTGAGAAAAGCAAGAGGCAAAAAATGGAAAATTTAGGATTAGTCATTTTAACCCCCCTCTTTCTTACTAAGCAAAAGGCACAGATGGCAGATGAGCAGGCCTGTCTGTGGAGATGTCACAAGTGTATGACAACAACTGGGAAAACAAACAGCTTTTGGGTGCTACTGTAAAACAAACAGCCAGGAAAAGCAAAGGGGAAAAAAAACCAAACCAAAACAAACCACTCTGTCTTTCAGCAAACTGAACACCAAAGAGATCCACACACCTAGAGATGCTCTGTCCTGCCACAGTCGCCCTCCAAAACAGCAAATCCACCTCCAGGTGGAATGTTTTCGTCATTTGGCAGTAGAAAAAAGTTGCTTTTTCTGTTGTTCACACATCTCAGCACAGGGGCAACTTCCACTGCCGGGCACAGAGCAGCTTCTAACAGTCCAGGGAACCCAAAAATGCTCAATCATCCCAAGCCTGGCCTCACATTGCCATCTACTTGGACACTTCTGAGTGGCTTTGGGACAAGCCGAGGCAGGTCTGCAAAAGCATCAGGGGTCCCTCCAACTTTCCCTTTGGAAATCCCCTGGTTTGGGGAAGCACTCGAGACACGGGACAGGGTTGAGACAGGGGGCAGGGGAGGGAAGAGATGAAAGGACACTGCAGAGCAGGAGATAACGCTCAAGGGCTGACGTGAGGTTGGACAAGAACGCGTCCTCTTACCTGCTTCCATCAGCTGGCACTGCTGCCCGAAAACCTGCGAGAAGGTGACGGGGGCTGCTGCAGAGCTGGAGGTCACTGGAGAGGAGTCCATAGCTCTCGTCGGGTCCTTGCTGTTAGTCATGGGGCACAGCCCAGAGCTCAGAAGCCTCCTGTCCCCCGGGGATCCTCAGTGGGCAGGAGGAGACCCCAGTGAGCAACGCTGCCTCTTCCCCAGCCCGGAGGATGCTCTTCTTTCAAGGGTCAAGAGCAGCACCCATGTTTTCAGCCGAGTGGCAGCAGTATTTTCACTGAGACCCGTCTCTGCCTTTTCCAGGGATGCTGCAGCGTGTCCTGTGCAGGCCGCGGGCACAAAGTACCATCAACCCAGAGCACTGAGCTCTTCTGGGCTACCTGCCATAGCTACAGCGTAGCAGGGAGTCTCTTCTCTCCCACTCGGCAAGCTGAGACGTCTAAACCCAGCAAGGCTGTCTAAACCTTGTCCGTGAGCTGGGCCACATCTCCTCCGGAGGGACCGCCGGCCAAGGTGCCGGGCATGGCCGGGGGAAGGGGGGGGGGTCCGCGGCCGCCGGTGCTTCCAACCTAACCCGCTCGCCGCCGAGGCCACTGGAAGATGCTGGAGCACCAGCCAGATCTCTGCCTCTCTCCGGGCTGTAGAGCCCAAGCTTCACCTCAGGAGCTTAGAAAAGAGGAGCCCGAAGGCGCTGCCCGAGCTGGTCGGGGGGGGGTGGCCGCGCGGTTCCCGCCTCCCCAGCACCGCCGGCAGCCCCCGCACCGCGGCCCGGGAAGCTCTGGGCAGCAGCCGGTTCCCCCCCCCAGCGTCGTTCAGCCCTTTCTGGCAGCCTTCCCTCCTTCCCTTTCCCTCAGCCAAACAGCCGAGGGGGAGGAGACTGGACCCGCTGTTAAATAACGTTCCCGCTGCCCTGCTGCAGTGGCCGCCCCCCCCTTTCCCCTATGCAGCGGCTCGGGGAGCTCTTCTGGCCGCCCAGGGAAGTGCTGCCCGAGCCAGGCAGGCAGCACAGAGCCGCCTGGATTAACCCTCTCACTCCTGCCCGCCCAGGTGCTCGGGGGAAAGGGTCTGAGACCCGCCCGGGACCCGCCCGTAGCTTCGTTCCCCCCGGCCCAGGCCGCGGGTCCTGCCCCCGCTGCGGCTCCTCCGCCCCCCAGGGCTTGTCCTGGATTGCTGGGGGATTCTGACGCTGCTGATTCATCTTCGGTGTAAAAACTCCCTCTGCTAAGGCCAGGGGTGCTGATTCCAGGAGCTCTGCGTCATTTTTGTCCTCCAGGAGTCATCAGGGCTTTTTTGGGGGGGTGGTGTCCAGCTGGGAAAACACCCCCTCTGTGGAAACACAGACCTGCTGCCTTACAGCAGCAGGGGATGCGAGTAACCTGCAGGGAGCTCACACCCCAGGTGAGGTGGGGTGATGATCAGAGCCCTTTCTGCAGCCCACCGAGGCCAAGTGACTCGCCCAGGGCCACCTGGAGAAGTTTCAGCAGGAGGGAATTGCAGCCACAGCTGCTCGGGCAGCAGCACTTCACAGGGGGGATGCTCGTTTGGGAGCCAGTGTTGCCCAGAAAAGCCCAGTTTTGATCTTAAGGGACCTTCACCTTCTCCATGGGAGTTTTGTGCTGCCATTAAGGCTTTTGGCTGATCCAGAATCACAGAATGAAGGTTGGAAGGGACCTAGAAGATCATCTAGTCCAACCCCCTGCCACAGCAGGGGCACCTAGACCAAGTCACTCAGCAACAGATCCAGGTGGGTCTTGAGTGTCTCCAGATGAGGAGACTCCACAACCTCCCTGGGCAGCCCCTTCCTGCGTTTCTGACAGCCATCCCTAGAAATGAAATTCACCCTCTATCTGGGTTTGCTTCCTGTGAGCTTTGTCACAGGTAAAGCTGCAGCCAGCTCAGGGCTAGGTCAGGTCTACCTGATTCCCGAGGAGAGATGTGAGCTCAGCTGGGCACTTGCTTCATTGGTGAAGGAAAAATTCATGTAAATAATACCCCAGGAAACTTAAAGTGGTCTACTCCCTTCATCTCATTTCACCACGTGGAATCTCTTCTTTGAAGAGCCTCGTTCTACCCCAGCTTGATGCTTCCTCATCACAATCTGGTCAAAACATTTCTGCTCAGCAGAGTCCACTGATGGTTTGGCCAACCCAAATAGTTCATTTACTCTGACGCAGTAACACAAGCAGCTTAATAACAGCACAGATGAGTTACCCTCAAACCAGCAGGTGCAGTGAGAAACCCATCATCTAACACACCCTTACCAGCACTGGGGTTGAAAGGGCCACAGTTGGTGGGGACAGGTCTCCCTGTGTCAGTGAGTGCCAGATTAATGGAGATTTGCTTCTCTTCCCTATCTAATTACCTCACTGAACAAGCAACAATGCACCACGTGAATACATATGAAAGGCAAAGAAACTCAGTTCACCAACAGAGTGTTTCTGTTTCACACCTCCAGAAGTATCCTGGGCAAGAAAGAGGAGCTGGGCACACCAATGTTCTTAGGAGCAAAGGATTCTGGAATGGAGGAGGGCTCAGGAAAATTGAAAAATTAAGATATTCTCCTTAATGAGATGTCATCAGCAACAAGTGAGAACTCATTTCTTGTGTCTCAGAAGGCAGGATTTCACTGTTACAAGGCAGCAACCAAAAAAAAACCCTAACAGATAAAGGATTTTCACCTTTGCTTCCAGCACAGCACTGTCCCAGGGAGGGAAGGATGGATGCCTGGGGAAGGATGGATGCAATTACCCCTCCACAGACAGCACTGCTGAGTTCAGTTCTGGAATGTTGATGCAATTCTGATGTCTGGGCAGTGCAAGACAAATTGAGTGTTTTGTAGAACTCACAATGAATCTGAAGCAATGCACTTAAGGTTTGGCATCAGAGACAGCAATTAAATATATTTCCCCCTTTCTTTAGATTGCATATCCATCCATTCTTGGCTGGAAAAAGAATTTTGTTTGGTTGGGTTGTATTTTTTTCCAAAGCCCCAAGTTTGAATGCCAGAAGAAAAGGGTGTAAGTGGTGCAGAGAAGACAAGTCTGCAAGAGATTAGGGGAATTCTTCAGGTAGTTTATCAAATATATCACAGAAGCAAGGCTAGTTAAGGGATAAATATCCTTGTAGGAAAGAAATACCAGCTAAGGAAGGACTGCAATGGGTGCTAGGCACAAAGAGAAGCTGAACCCAGGTACAGACATTACCTGGTAGCAGAATGCTAAAGGAAATGCTCCAGATATGTCACATCTCAAGGTTAAGTGAAGAAAATTCCCTCCCATCAGCCCAGGCCAGCCTCTGCCACTGCATGTTCAGGGGTCTGTCAGTCAAGCACCCTGGCTGCAGGAAGCTTCAATGTGTGAGGGAGTCAATATATTGTGTGGTTGGGAGGCTGTGGGAGCAGCAGTGAGCTCTGTGCTGTACAGTGCCTAGGATGCTGGGCCCTGAGCAGTCTGCTCCCAGAGGTGAGGGGATGAGCCTGGAGGTAACAAACACCCTCTCACCTCCTCCTTCACACAGCCAGGGAAACTGGCAAAGCAAAGGGGGAAAGAAAACAACCTCATGGAAAGCAAAGCACCCCTGCAGAGGTCTGCTCAAGTCAAGGTGACCCAAAACCTAGCAAAGCAGTGAAAAGGGAGGGGAGGGGCAGGGAGGTGAGGGGCAGGGAGGGGAGGGGGGGAGGACAACACGATTTGCATCAGCATCTCGGGGCTGAGATAGTATTTCCAAAGCAGTCTGATATTTAACAACTGCCTCTTCTTCTCGCCAGGCAGCTGCAAAGCAAGGCATCAGACAAACGCAGCACAGCTCGCACTGCTCTCCTACCCCCAGGCACCTGTCCGTGCCCCCCTCCTCTTCCTCACTGCGGAATAAACGCCGATTGTTCCTGATTAGTAGCCCAGAACGTGGCTTCTCTGCCAGCTTCCCAGCCCCGCTCATCCCTGAGCCGAGAGCGATGTCTCTCTCGCATCAAAAGGCACGGGGCTATTTCTGGCTCCCCTCCCGCGCCCTCGGGGGATGGGGCCGGGAGCAGCGGCTGCTCCTTGCACCGCTCAGCAGCCGAGCCACGACCTCGGCTCGATGGGAGCCCCGACCCCGGGGTGAAAGGCTGCGTTGCTCCGAAGGCAGGGAGAAGCTGCTCAGCAGGGAGAAGCTGCTCAGCAGGGCCTGATGTGCGTTCACACCTCTGCTGGTGGAGGTGCCAAGCCGGCAGGGAGCTCAGCACTGATGTGTCCTCCACGTCCACTGAGGGATTTCTTTGAGCACAGCTCTGGCTGTCCTCCAGCCCTGAAGGGGCTATTTGCAAAGACCGAAGCATCCTACCTGGTGTTCTAACAGAGACCTTGTGAGGGGATTCTGCTGCTGACAGGGTGGTGCCCTTGGCATCTGTGCCCCCTGGCAGCTGCAAGCAGCTCGGTGCAGCCAGAGGTACAGGGACCAGCACTAAAGCAGTAGCTTTGTTATGAGAGAGTTTTTCTCCTTACCTGTTTTTGAGGGTAGGCTGCTCCCAAAAAAGCCACAGCTCTCATAAAAAGGGGCAATTAGTGCTGCTTCACCAGTGGCTGGAAGCTGCTGGGTGGAAAAGGACCTGAGAGTGTTGATGGACAGCCAGCCAGCTGGAGATAAGCCAGAGTGTGCCCAGGTGGCCAAGCAGGCCACCAGCATCCTGGCTGTGTCAGCACTGGGGTGGCCAGCAGGACCAGGGCAGGATTGTTCCCCTGGGCTCAGCACTGGTGAAACTTCACATCCAATCCTGGGCTCAGTTTTGGGCCCCTCACTCCCAGCAGGACATTGAGGGGCTGGAGCGTGGCCAGAGAAGGGCAGTGGAGCTGGGGAAGGGTCTGGAGCAGGAGTGTGGGGAGGAGCAGCTGAGGGACCTGGGCTTGTTGAACCTAGAGAGGAGGAGGCTCAGGGGAGACCTTCTGGCTCTGACAGCTCCTGGCAGGAGTTGGAGCTGGGTGGGTTCATATCTGTTCCCAAGGAACAAGTGATAAGAGGAACTGGCCTCAAGTTGCACCAGGAGAAGTTCAGGTTGGACATGAAGAACTTCTTCCCTGGGAAGGTTGTGAGGCAGTGGAACAGGCTGCCCTGGGAGGTGCTGGAGTCCCCATCCCTGGGGGTGTTTAAAAGACATGTAGCTGAGCTGCTGAGGGGACTGTGGTGGGCCTGGCTGGCAGTGCCAGGTTAATGGTAGGACTGGGTGTATTTAAAGGTCTCTCCCAGCCAGAAGGATTCCATGTGACAGCTCAGACAGGTGAAGGAGATGCTGCTGTTCAGAATATTTCAGAAGCCTCAGATGGGAGAGAAGGGCAGTTCAGCTCAATCAAACCTAACAGAAACTGAATGCCAGTTAACAAAAATCAGGTTGGCTGCAGAGTGATGGTGGCACCAGCCATTTCATACCAAGGGGCAGATTTATACCGTGAAGGAACCTTCAGATTTGCTGGGGGTAAAAGAGCCAGTTTTAGTTGAGGTGCAGTTTGGCTTTGAAGAGAGGCTCCAAACTGCACAGGGTTTGGGTGCAGCTTACCCAGACCTTAGCCCCAGAGTGGGAACCATCAGGGGAGCTCCATCTGCAGTTTGCTGTTCACACACGTGGGGCTTCACAGACTAAGGTGACTTTTCTACCTCCTTCCTCCTCTCCTGCCTCCCAGAGAGACTCCAAACTGGGAGTTTCTGAGCCAGAACACACAGGATCTCCATCTCAGAGGTTTCCTTGGCTGAAATAAGAATAAATATTCCCACGATGAGGCTTGTCACATTCATTAATTCATGGTCTTTTTCTTTACATGGCAGATGGACAACAGAGCTCTCAGTCTTCCACAGCAACCAGGTCACTCCACATCTCCACACCCCTTAATAAACCTCCCAGTACCAGCACTGTCATCAGAGCTCCTCACCAGTTCCTACATGTGAAACCTGAGCTTTTTTCCCCACCCTCCCCTTCAATTTGTCACAAGAACTTGTGATATTAGCCAAGGGCAAAATTTCACATTTCATCAGCAGGCACGGGGGAGGTTAAAAATTTGCTGCAAAACTGAAATTCTGCCCTGGGGAAAAAAAAAAAAAAAAATGCAGAAAAAGTTGTTTTTTCCAATTGTATTTCAAAATGGGATGTGGGAGTCTAAGTGCTCAGATCTGGTTTTGTTTGGCTGGCTGGACTCTTCACAGTCTTGCCAGAGCTAAGGACTGGAAATNAAAAAAAAAAAAAAAAAATTATATATATTTAGATATATAAATGTCACACTTTCCTGAATTTACTGTGAAGAAAACATCCTCATCCTTCTAGAGAAATGACACCATTTTGAACAGATTGATTCTTTCTTTCTGCAGGAAAAATCAACTCCCCCACCCTCTGAATAAAACTGCACTTGTTATCTGAGGGAAACAGCTGAAAACTCTGGTGCAACCACTGGTTATTTCTTGCCAGAGCTGTGGGTATTTATCTGCCACAGCTCAGACCCTAATGGATGCTTCAAACCAACCAGAATAATATAAAGTGTGTGCTGTGGTCTCTTGGTTGAGTAACACGGGTTATAAAACTTTCAAAAGGGAGCATTTCCAACCATGGACATCAAGAGGTGCTTTGAAAATTGGAAATACATCTTTACAGCTTGTGTGATGAACCAGCATCTCTCTGGGGAAAAGAAATGTGTTCATATATCACAATTTACATACTTCTCTCCTTGAGTCTGTCAGTTAATGCCACTCTAAATACAACCAAAAAAAGCAGCAAAAAGAAATTGCACAGTTGGACTAGAGGATCTTCTAGGTCCCTTCCAACCCCTAATATCTGTGAATCTGTGACCTCACTGGTCTGCCTGGAAGGCACTGAACTGAGCAGCACCCATCCCAGAAACCCTGCACTTAGCCTCACTTAGTGTGCTAAACACTGACAGGGCCTCTGCTGGTTTAAAGCAGGACTTGGGCTGCTGGCAGGAAAGCTCCTGAGCAACAACCCTGGAGTGGGCAGTGAAATTCCTGCAGGGAAAATGCAGAGCATTTCACACTGGGGCTTGCAGACAGAGCAGGTTGGAGCTGGGGGTCATCAGCACTTGGCAGACCCATCAGAGCATTCCCTCTGGCTGGGTTCACCACACCAGCAGAAGATGGGGAGAGGAAGGAAGAAATGGGAAGGAAAAGCAAGGGAAGGTGCAAATCCAGTCAGGCAGAGCAACCAGAGGGCTGGATGTGCTCACCAGCTCCTCAGGCCAGGAAGCTTCACCTGCTGGGGCTGCTTGACCAGGATTTCCAAGCAGATTTGGACACTCACCTCATGAATCATGAGAATCTCAGCCTGCCAGGGCTGCTGTGGAAAAAAGCAGCAGCCTCAGTTTGGAATCAGCACATCACATCTTTAGAGAGGGCAAAAAGCTCAGGAGGGGACAAACCCAAGAGATTCTCCTCTCTAGGAAGGAGAGCAGCCAGCAGTGGCTCTCCCCACACTGCTTGTCCCAGTGGCCTCACAGGCTTGAGCTGGAAGCACCACTTTCAACACAGGAGGAGATGCAGCTTTTTATGGCTCAGTGAGTTCTCAGCCTCACCCCAAACCACAGGAGCACTTAGAAAACCTCCAACAAGGGTTTAGCCAACAAAACCACCAGATCCTGAAGACTTTTTATTTCCAACTCCAACAACACGTAGCTGAAACCTTTTTATGGGGAACAAAACCCATGTTTCTGGTTTCAAGCTTCATTTTGAATGATTTGATATCCATCAAAACTAGAAAACATGATTTTTTTTCAGTGATTTCATACAAATAGATGAATAGACATGAAGATTTACATAAAATGGATCCTTTCAGGGTGGTGGGGAGCAGTATCAACTGGGCACTTGTTTTCTCTTGACTAACCTGTGCATACACAGGTCTGCACTTATCTGTGTGGAGTGCAAAGACAAGGAGAAGAAAAAAATGGACTGAAATCAGGGGGGAAAAAGGAGATCAACCCCCTTGGCCTCCTGGAAAAAAAAAA
>VYZU01056348.1:0-11331 GCA_013401355.1 Ceyx cyanopectus | reverse complement strand
GTTCCCCACGATTGCAGGGGGCTTGGATTTTGAGTTTCCAACCCAAACCCTTCACTGGGTCTGTGACCAGGTGCCCCAGAGCTTCCCCCTGCAGCTTCTCCCCGCCAGGAACACGATGTGTCCTCACCAGGACAAGGTCTGTGTGGACTCCACCACCAGGCCTGAGACAGGGCAGTGATTTCTTCCTCTTCCCAACCAGAACATCCCTGACTCTCTATATTCTCCTGAAAAAAACAGGTTAAAAAACTAAACAGGATACTACAAACCTTGTCAGTTCTTTAATGAGTGACGAGGAACCTTCGGCAGGACCAAAGTCCCTTATCCATCAGCTGCAGAAGAGGGTTTGCTGTTTGTCCTGCTCCCCTTAAACCTGGGAAACTTCTGAGAAACACAAACACCTGTGGGAAAAACAACCCAGGAGGGGAAGATACACCCACCATCAGTTAACCCTGAGGGTCTGCTGGAAATACAGCTGAACTCTGGGAAACCCGAGAGGCTAAAATACTTTCCCTGCCTTGTTCCTGTGGTCCTTGATCCAGGAGGACCTTGCAAAGAAGAGTGAGATCAGCCACTGGTGTGATCTTTGCAGGACCCCCTGCAAGAGTGAGATCATCACTGATGTGATCTTTGCAGGACCCCCTCCTCCTACCCAGGAGAAGACTGAGGGAAGCTTCAGCTCTTTGGAGACTCCAGAAACGTGTGGTTTCCTTTATAGCTGAAGTTTAAAGCTGAAGTTTCTCTTCCTTCCTCTGTGTGCAAGATGAGAGATAAATCCAGCCCTCCCTTGCAGTCAGGATTTGCAAGCTCTGAGCAGCAGCAGCAGCAGCTCCCACCTGGTGATGACACTGGGGACACCACAGGCTTGGTAGCACGTTCCTCCTCACCCCATCAACCCTACCTGGTGCTATCTCAGGGAGCAGAGCTGGGTGGGTTGGCTGTGCTCCCCACGGTGTTTCTGGAGAGCCCCAAGCCAAGAGGAGGCCCATGGAGTGGGTCAGAGCTCATCACGGGTGTCCCTGGCAGCCAGAGATGCCTCTGAGCATGGCACACGGATAAAGCAGGAGCAAACACCCGTGGCTGGGGATGCAGAAAAGAACAGGGATCAAATAAATCACCCCGACAGCTACAACCCTGGAAGCCCACATGTGGCAACATCTGCACCTTCCCGTGGGAGCAGGGACGTTACCCTGGTCTAGGAAACTCGGGGTGGCGTCCCCTGTGCTCACGTGGGACTGAAGGATACCCTTCCCTGGCCATTCAGGCAGCGTTTGGATGGGAAACCACCCGTGTGAGGAGGTGTTTCAGGGACCACCACCAGATTGCTGTCAAATAAGGAGCTGGCAAACACGTTACGTACCCAGCAGAACGTAGGAGGTGATAGAACAGGGTTAGCTCAGGGATCTCACCAAAGAGACGGGCCCGGGGGGGGGGGCTGTGAATGTGTTTCACAATCTCTGTCCAGTCACCCACTGCAGCCCCGTGCAGGACTGTGCTTTTTCTGGTTGTAATTAAGCTGGTTTGTGGCAAAAGGCACATGACAGCCTGCTCCGTGCTGCACCATCGCTCTCCACCGCTCGCCTTGGGGCTCCACAGCTCTCCTTAAAACCCCTTCTCCCATCTCCCCATTCCTCTGCTTCCTGGGGGGGCTGCAGCACAGAAAAGTCCCCTCCAGACGGGGCTGCCCAGGATGTTTAACACAGCCCAGAGTCCCCAGGAGCTGCTCCAGGAGAGCAAAGGGTTGTTCTGTTCTCAGCGCTGCTCCCGGCACACGCAGCTCCTGTTGCTGCCAAAGTGCCCCTGGAAAATGACTTTTTTAGCAGAGCCCTCCCCTCTACTCTGAGCCAACAGGAGGGGAACCAAAGCACTCGGGTTGTCGTACAGAGCACACTCACAGCAGTCCTTAGATGTGTTCAGGTCTGGGCCCCTCACTCCCAGCAGGACATGGAGGGGCTGGAGAAGGGACACGGAGCTGGGGAAGGGTCTGGAGCAGGAGTGTGGGGAGGAGCAGCTGAGGGAGCTGGGCTGCTGGAGCCTGGAGAGAAGGAGGCTCAGGGGAGACCTTCTGGCTCTGACAGCTCCTGAAATCCAGGGGGTTGGATGCAAGTAGGATTGGGCTCTGCTCCTAAGGAACAAGCCCCAGGACAAGAGGAACCTTCCAGGGGAGGTTGAGGTTGGAGCTGAGGAAGAATTTCTTGGAGCCTCTGGAGGGTTGTCCAGGGCTGTCCCAGAGCAGGGTGGAGTCCCCAGGATCCCTGGAGGGGTTTCCAAGCCCCCCATGGAGCTGAGGGACTGGGGTCAGTGGTGCCCTGGCAGTGCTGGGGCATGCGTGGACTCCAGGAGCTCCAAGGGCTCTGCCAACCCAAAGGATTCTGTGTTTTAGTGACTTCAGAAATCTGCCACCTTGGACTCACCCAAACAGGACTGCAGTTTGGAGCAGGTAAAGAAAGAAACTGGAAATGATCAAGTTTCAGGAACTGTACATTGCTGTGTGATGCTCACTGTGTAGATACAATAACTTCTCAGGGATGCTCGGGGCTGGCTTTGCCCAAGAGGGGGACCAGAGCCCCCCAGAGCACTGCAACAGCCAGGCTGCCAAAAACCTCCTGCACGGAGCTCCCTGCAGCCAGGCTGCAAGAAAAGAACCCAGTGCAACTGAAAGGGGCTGCTTGGAGATGCAGCAGCCGGGGGTTCAGAGAACCTGCCCCAGGAAAGCCCTGTCTGCAGCTCAGATCAAAAGGCTGCAGCAGGGCAGAGGTTTTGTCTGGCCAGAGGAGGAGATGCTGCCCAGGAGGTTGAGTTAGGGGCGTGGAGACCTCGATCCTGACCCCCAGCTCGTTCCCAGCACCACCTTAGGCTTAGCTGATGCTGCCCTGCAGCTCCAGCTGACCAGCACTGAGCCCCCAGCGTCAGTGCTCGGGGGCAAACCCTTGGACAAATGCTGCAGTTTAGTGACAAATATCATCTGCCTTTTGGCAAAGGTGGAGGTGAAGCCACCTCCCTGTTGCAGGTGCCTGGAGCAGGGGAACATCTGGGACATGGATGGGCTGAGGATGGAGGATTGTGCTGTACAGGGGTGGAAAACAGAATTAAACCATCTGCAGAGCTCCCTGCCTTTTGAGGGACTCCTTTATTCCAAAGTGGGGCCTTTCTCAAAGGGATAAGGGGGGAAAAAATAGAAATAAAGCTAATTGCTGATCACAGAACAACATTGTCTGTGTGCCTGCTGTTCTCCAACCTGTCAGCACAGAGGCACGGATGAGACATGGGGTGGGGATTTCTAATTCCCTCATTAACGAGGAGGAAGAAGCCACCTCAGCCCCAACACGAGGTCTTCCTACCACAACTTCTGACCTGGTTTTCGGGCAAGGGATAACATCCAGGGCTACCTCCAGTGTCAGCACAGGGCTCTGCTGTCACCACAGTCCCCATCTCACTGCTGGAGCTACTGAAATCGCTAAGGTTGAAAACCCCAGAGCTCTGGAGGAGCTGGGGCAGCTCCAGCACGGGGTGGGGAGCAGCAGAGATTAAGGGCTGGGATTTCTCCCATTGCACCCCTCACCTCAGCAGGTGTTGGGGTGGGAGAGATGCTCAAGGTGAAGGGGGTGAAGGGAGGATTTCACCTCACAACACTGGAAAGCAGCTTTGTATTTCTTGACACACTTTCAGGAGTGAAATCTTCATTTGTCTCACAGGAGGGTAACAGCAGAGAGATTGGGGAGAGCCCCCACATCACCCAGCTCAGCAACCCAGGCTGGGAAGGAGCACAAGCCCCGTCCACCCCTGGAAACACATCACCCAGAGCTTCACCCCCAGCACCCACCCCACCCAGGGAGCTTGGGCTAACCCCGGTGAACTCACCGGCCGACAGCAGCCACTCGCAGCAGTCTGGAGCATCCTGCACCAACTGGTTCCTCGGTCAAGCCCCGGGGCAGGACTGGGCTGCAGGGAAGAGCTCGATGCTCTGCTGGGGGGAGGATCACCAGCCCACACCTTTCCAGGTGACCCGCAGACGGGGCTTAAACCCCCTCACCTCACCTTGTGGTCCTGGCTGCGCCGGCTTCTGGCTGCAGGGCTGGTTAAAAAGCCGTCTTGACATCAGCAGTGTCAGCTGCATCCCCTGGGCTTCCCTCCTTTTGGCACCGGGAAACATCCCCAAATCCCAGTCAGCTGAGTTATCCCATCCCACTCCATGCCTCAGCAATAAAAAGCGCTTGTGCTGTTCGGGCTGCAGTGCCAAAAGAGATGGGTTTTTAGCGATGTCCCCCCCCCTCCTTCCTCCTCCTCCCCTCCGGGGCTAACCCAGTCAATACAAAAGGCCAAATTAATTCCTGGTGGAGCTCTGTTGGCTGCCTTGGAATTGTGTTACACCAAAAAGGCAAACGGGCTGTCAGTGTTCGGGTAGGCAGCAGACCAGCTGTGGCTACATAGGAGCTGCCTTGGAGCTTGCTGTTTAAACATCAGCTTTTGCTCAGTTGGAGCTGGGTGAAATATTCCCCTTTTCCATCAAAAGAAGCNTCCTCCCCTCCGGGGCTAACCCAGTCAATACAAAAGGCCAAATTAATTCCTGGTGGAGCTCTGTTGGCTGCCTTGGAATTGTGTTACACCAAAAAGGCAAACGGGCTGTCAGTGTTCGGGTAGGCAGCAGACCAGCTGTGGCTACATAGGAGCTGCCTTGGAGCTTGCTGTTTAAACATCAGCTTTTGCTCAGTTGGAGCTGGGTGAAATATTCCCCTTTTCCATCAAAAGAAGCCAGCAGGGATTGGGGCTGGATGAGAGGGGTCTGCCAGCACAGAGCCAGGGCACGTTATCCCCCTGCCCACCTGCAAACAGCAAATGAAAAGCACCACGTTGGTGTCTCAGGGAATCACCTGCAGGTTTTTTAGCTTCGTTACTGCTACAGAGTTTTAATTTGCATTTTATTTTATTCTGAGGAAAGTTGGCGCTGCTCATATCAGTGCCAGGGAGGGTCAGCCCACGTGCACTGCAGAGAGGATCACTAGGTTATGCTTCTTCTTTTACCTCTCGACACCTGACGGTGCTTTAGTGAGGGATGTGTAAGCACCATTAGCCAATTTTACTGATGGAGAGAAAAAATGGAGGAGCAATGAATTTTTCTTGAGATGAGCTTGGCGGGGAATGAGACGTGGAATAAATTAAAGCAGAAAATCACAGGAGCAGGAGTTAAAAACACACTGAAGGGTCGTGGTGGATGCAGGTGGATGTAGGTGTGCTCTTCAGCACGCTGCAGAGTGGGGATGAGACCCGAGGACTCTGCTTCATCAGCTGCATCGTGGCAGCGCTGGTGAAAAATCCATATGCACGGGAAGGATAAACTGTTCTGCCTCACGTTCCCTAGGTAGCCATTCTTTTATGAAGTGTGATTCACAGGAACGGGGAGGCTGGAGAAACCCAAACGCAAAACACATGTCCCAAAAAGCCACGGTGGGGAAGCAAACAGGGATGGGATGGGATGGGGTGACCATCTGCGGGCGAAGATGCAGCTGCATCCCACGGCTGCTCTCAGCAGGGCTGCACCCATCCTGGGGCTGCTGGCTGGGTGCTGAGCTGGGTGCTGGGCTGGGCGTGGGGAGGCACAGCAGGGGAGGGCAGTGGGAACAGCTCTGTTGTGCTGTTTACCACCCCAAACGGTTGGTTTTGTTCCTTCGTGCGGATCGAAAGCAGGAAACCTCAGATGAAATCCCGAGGGCACCAGCTCTGGCCAGGCAGTATTTCCATAGGAAACAGCTGCAGCAGCAGCAAAATCCTCAGCCCCCTTCACAGGGGACACAGGGGTGGCAGTGACAGTCCTCTCGTGGCAGAGGGGACGTGTCTGCTCCTCCGTGCTCCCGAGGGGTTGCATTAAGCCAACCAGTCTTGCTGGCTGGGGGGCACGTGGGGATGAAAGAGCAGGATCAGAGGTTGAACGGGGGGATGAAACCCCCACCAACCCCAGCACCACGTCCCCAGCACCCTGGTGTTGCAGGCAAAGGAGAAATCATGGGCTGGGGAGTCAGGGGAAAGCAGCACGACTCCGTGGTGGGTGTGAGAGGC
Organism: Ceyx cyanopectus; assembly: GCA_013401355.1. Classification (NCBI taxonomy): domain Eukaryota; kingdom Metazoa; phylum Chordata; class Aves; order Coraciiformes; family Alcedinidae; genus Ceyx; species Ceyx cyanopectus. The sequence continues at coordinate 5,280 of VYZU01056348.1, read as the reverse complement.
CCTGCCATGGGCACTTTGGCACAGGGGCACCAAGGAGCTCTTTGCCTTAAATATTTGATTTAATAACCAAGAGGCTTCAGCTCCTGCAGCAAATCCTCCCCTCTTGGTCTTTCCACTCTGACTTGCTCCAGCATCCATCTGAGCTACGTTCTCCACCGGTGTTATCACCATCAAGATGCATACCCACAAAACCCATCTCAGATATTATGAGCTGGCTGGGGATTCTGTGACCTCTGCAGAAAAAAAAAAGCCCTTCTGCTGTCCTCATTTTCGGGTTCACTGCAAGATGCTGTTGTGCAGAACCTCATTAGTCTGTGGTGGATCCAGCTGCGAACAACTGGAGCTGTGAATCAGCGCCCGAGCGAGGAGAACACAGGCGAAAAAAAAAAGGAAGATAATGTGTCTCAAAATGGACTTTGCTCATTTATGTTATCATTTGTAGCTTCATTTGAATTATTTATGATAACACTTGGTAGCGTGTGTTGTGGAAATAATGAAATCCAATCCACGTGAGGCTCGGCTCTGTTAAATCTCTGCAGGAAGGTGAGGAGACCTGCCAGGGTTTGTGCACTCTAAGGGCAGGAAGGTAGTTAGAAGAGGTTTTTCTAGTTTTCAGTCCACTCTGCATCCATTTGCAGTGCCCATCTGAAATAAAAACTCTCTGGAAAAGGATATTCCTTGGCTGGTGTCTGCACTAAACCAGATTTCCCCCCCAAAGTCCACGCCGTGTGGTGCAGCTCCTTTAGAGTCCATTCACAGAACAAAAATACCCAGCTACTTTAAACCCCTGAACCTGGGGGTGTTTATTTCAGCTGAAATAAAACCCATCCAGGGGTTTTTGCACGTTGTGGCCTTAGAAATACCAGCGTGTGATTGAAACGGGGGACGATTTTTCCCCCAGCTTCCTCGTTCTGCTGAGTTTGAGACCGCTGAGCATGCAGGGACTGCTTTTCTCTCTGGATTGCTTTTTACTCATGGATTAATTCTGCAGCCTTTCCGACTCAAGGTGGCTCAGCCTTTCCATAGCAATTCAGTCCTGCAAGTGGTTTATGGTGAACCCTGGGATTTCTTACTCAGCAGAGCCTCCTCTGCCGCTCCTGGCTCCGCATCAGGCTTTGGACACGTGCAAAGAAGATGGAAAACAGCCCACGCAGGTCTGAGCTGATGCTGGTCAGCCTCTTCCATCTCAGCAGGGGTGCCACAATTTGGTTGTAAACTGGGAAGATGTGGCCTGTGGTCACTGAGACACAGGACTCCACGAGACTGGGCTTTTTGGAGCACAACACCCTGTTTCCCCCACCACAGGGCTGCCTTAAACACTCTGTCTCTGATGGTGCTCTTGAGGTATCCCAGTGCTGAAGCTGTAAAGGCAGATTGAAAAGCACCTGGGGGTACATTGGCATGAGAAAAATATCCTCCCATCACCTCCAGTGACCCTTGGAGGTCTCACCTGATGCAGGGCATGAGGAACTCTGTGGAGAAGTAGCGCTGGTACCATTAAATAACACCAAAAAAAGAACATTTTAGTGGGCCAGACTTTGTATCTGAAGTGAAAAGAGCTCAAATCATGTCAGTGCTGCTGGAAAACCATCACCCAGCATCATGGAATCATCGAGGTTGGAAGAGACCTCCAAGATCATCGAGTCCAACCACTCACTTGACACTGTCCTGATCTCAACGTGCCTGGATTCACCCAGCAAATTTCTGGGCACATTTCTCATTTATTGAGGAACTTCCACCCCGAAATTTCCTCAGTTCTGCTTCTCTGCTTTTGTGCTACGGTGGGGTGGGATGCTCAGTATAAAACAGACCTGACAACAGCCAAGACAGGACAAATCCAGCTATGCCCAGGCACTTCCTGAAGCGAGGGCTTGGACTCTCAGGGCTCTCCCTGCCACTCCCTATTCTATAAAGAATATGAGCCTATTATCTGTCAGAAATGTTATTTTATTTAAATTGGAAAGAGGGGCAGAGGGGGTTGCCAGACATTTGTATTTCCATCAGAAACTACACCCACCATGACTCACCAAAGCAGGGAGCACGAGTGTTAGAATCACTGTAAACAACCTCCATCCTTGCTGCAGAAAAAGGGTTTTTTCTGCAGCTCATCCCGGAGGAAAATGCTCACAAGGTGTCCTCGGGAAGGTCCAGGAGGAGCTGGGAAATCTGCTTTCAAATAGAAAACGGGAAACAATAGGTTAGAGTACTTTTGGAATGTTTTTTTTTTGTAGCACAGAAGGAAAATGCTCCACAGAGCCTTTGCAGGCCACCTCTGAGAGAACAACAAACAAACAAAACACGCTATAAAATGGAAATAAAACGTGAATTAAATCTCTGCAGTTTAAATACGTGAATATTTGCCTTTGAAAATGAGATGGATCTCTTCCACTGTCTGTGCTCAGCGGTGGGACCCGTTTCCCTGGTAAACTCCGTTCCTGAGCATCTCTGCCCCTGCACATCAGCTGCTCACCCGCGCGGCTCGGGGACGGCTCTGGCTCCATCCTCCGACTCCCTGGAGTGAAATCACGACCGCGGAGGTGTGTTGGTGCCGGTGGGTGTGGGTCCGGCTCCCCGCGGCTCTCTGCACCGGGCTGCTCGGCGAAGGGAGGTTTGTTTGTAGGGAGTTCCCGTGCTGTTGGATAAACATCGCTCCGGTGGTCGTCGTGTGTGTAAAGCCTTTGGAAAGAAAACCATTTCCAACCCAGGCTCTGAAATAACTGAGCTCGGCAAAACCTTCCCTGCTCCCCTCTGCCCGACGGGGCTCCCCCTTCCTCGTTGCCCCCTCTCCGCTCACGGGCAGCCCGAGGGTCGCGGCTCTGCAGGGCTACCGGGCAGGGCTGAGCCTCTCCCGGGGGCGTGCAGGGGTCCTGGGGGGATGGAGCGAGGATGCTCCGCGGAACGGGGGTCCCGGGGGGGCTCCGCGGAACGGGGGATCCCGGAGGGACGGAGTGAGGATGCTCCGCGGAACGGGGGTCCCGGGGGGGCTCCGCGGAACGGGGGTCCCAGGGGGACGGGGCGAGGATGCTCCGCGGAACGGGGGTCCCGGGGGTACGGGGCGAGGATGCTCCGCGGAACGGGGCGGCGGCTCCCGCGGTGCAGGCTCCGTGGAGGGCCCCGGGGGAGGTGTCGGGGCCCGGGGCGGGGAGAACGGGGACAAAGAGGGGAAGGGGCGGAACCGGATCCGGCGGGGGCGAACCGCGGCCCGGGAGCGGAGTCGGGAGCCGCGGCTGCGCTCCATCCTCGGCAGGGAGGAAGCGGGAGCGGCTTCTGTTTCCCCGGTATATCGGACAAAAGAAGTTTATTTCCTAAAAATCTCCAACTTGAGGGGTTTTTTTGCAAGTGGAAATCTCCCGAGCACATCGAGGGGGGGGGGTCAGCGCATCGCGGCGTTTCCCTTTCTGTGCCACCGGCACCCAGCTCTTCGTCCCCTCACCCCCAGCGGGGACCCTGGGGGGTTTCCCGGCTGTTTCCCCGCTGCTTTTCCCGACACTCGGGAGGGCAGTGTCGGATCCTGGCCGGTAAACGCTTGAATCCATGCCGGCTGCCTGCTCAGGTGGGCACCCGCAGCAGACTTGCTGAAAACTCCCCAGCACCCCCCCGAGTCTCCAGATCTCAAAGGTTTGGTTGAATTGTGACCATTTGATCGTTTGTTTATTTTTCTTTGCTGTGAAAATAAGGCATCCGGCAATTAAAATTATTCCCACCTCGTCCCCAAGCTCCCAGAGATGCCTGGCACCGTGAGATCCACCCGGTGCCCCACTTCGGAGACGTTTTCAGCCCCGAGGGGTTGTTCTTTACCTCCTTATTTTCAGTGGGTTGAGGTCGGAGCAGCGCCGGGAAGGAACAGCATCTCTGTGGGCTTTTGTTGGAGACATCAGAAAAAGCTCTGAGAGCCTCTTTAAGACAACAACAGCTTCTCGGTGGAGGAGGGAAATACACACACAACACCATCTGACAACCTCTGCTTCATCCCGCGGGGATGAGTTAGGGTCCAGCACTCACATTCTGAAGCTCAGGTGGATGCCAGGGAGCAGCTGCCACCTCCATCCCGCGGTGGCCGTGGGTCAGGTACCTGGCGAGCAGCAGAGGAGTGAAGATAACAACGGGGCAGCCGCTTGCACGGGGAGGTTTGGAGTTTAGCTGTACAAATCCTATTAGCATTAACATCGGCTGTGTGGCTAAATCCCCACATTCTGCACAGAAATTGAATCCCGGAGGGCTGGCTTAAATCAACAAACACTCCAAAAGGGAGAGTCGGGAGCAGAGGGTTTGGCCGGGGCTGGTGGCTCCTGCGGGAGGAAGATTGGGAAGTGCTTGGGGAGCTGGGGATGCTCTGGGGATGAGGAGCTGGTTCGGTTGGGGTTGGTGGCCAATCCAAAGGGTAACTAGCCCTGGGTGGGCAGCAGCAGCTGCCCCACACCCCGAGGGGACAAAAGAGGGGTGGGCAGGGGTGAGTTTGGCCTGAAATGGTGAGGGGAAAAGGTAAAAGTGAGGAAAGGGATCTTTATCTGAGGAAGAAGAGAGAAGGGGCAAGAGAGGAGGATTTGAGAGAGGAGGAGAGATGGAGATGGAAAGGGAGTGGGAAGAGTGAAGATGGAAGAGGAGGGGGAAATGAGGAATGTGGAAAGCAGGGGGGCTGGGTGGGTTTTGGGGCATCTGTGGGGCTGTCCTGCCCCACACTTACTGCACATGACCCACTCTTGGCACAGCTCTAGTCAAGACTAAAGGGATGGGGGTTTGGCTGGGGGTGCTGGTACCCAGTGCCCTGCCCACACATCTGTGGCAGCTGCCCTGGGACGGGGCTGTCCCTGCACCCCCAGGCTGGAGGAGGTGGCAGCAGACCCAGCTGGGCCAAACTGCAGGGGCAGAGCTGCCCAGGAAAGCCCAGAGGGTTTGTAGAGACAGTGTGAGGTCCCCAATTCCCACTTTGGTCCTCGCTCTTGGTTTAAACCCCAGGACAATAATTTTCATCACGTGGCTGCACATCCCTCGCCAGTGTTTTCCAGTGGGGATGAGCACCCAGCACTCAGCAGGTGTCCATTGCAAAGGCACTGGGATTCATTTTCATTTCCCTTCCCACGTATTTCCTTCCTTGATTTATTACAATCAGAGAGGAAAAAAAAAAAAAAAGAGAAAGAAAAATAAGAAAGAGAGACAATCCACCATTTCCTCCCAGGCTGTGAAACACACGTCAGCATCAGGATCACTTTGGATCCCATGGGAAAAGAAAAACCAATGCAGATTTTCCTGCCTGGAATGAGGTGTCCATAGTGGGAGGCA
>VYZU01056345.1:0-45241 GCA_013401355.1 Ceyx cyanopectus | reverse complement strand
AAAGAAAGAAAGAAAAAGAAGAATGGAGTGCAGATGGCAGGGGAGGGCACTCTGGGCTGCTGCAACACCTCACTGCATTCACCACCTACCAAGCCACTGGTTTTCCTGAGAAGGCCAAATTAATTATGAAGGCAAAATAAAGGGTCTATAAAAGCAGGTGTTGGGTATGGAAACCTACTGACAGCTCAGAGAAGGAAACTTCTCTTCATGCTGCCAGTGGAGATGGTTGGGAATTTTCTGCCGGTGTCTTTGGAAGGACAGGCAGTCATTTAAATATATTTTATTTCAATCAGAAAAGCAACATGAAAGATTTTGTTCCAGGTCTTGTTGACCCAGTTGAAACACTTCAGCTGACCCATTTGAAGACACTTCTTTCTAGGTCAATTTTTCCTTCATCCCTCTCTGCTCAGTTCCCAGAGTGTCTTGGAGAAGTGACCTCCTCACATTCTTCCTTCCTACCCAGCCTGGGGGATGCTGCTCATCCTCACCCTGGCACAGCCAGAGCCCTCTGGAGATAAAACACATTTAGCTCCTGCTGCTGGGACCTCCCCAGAGCTCTCCTGCAAGCTCAGCCTCTCCACGTCTGTCCCGAGACAGAGCTGCACCAGTCTGCACTGGGAGTGACTGGAATGCCCTGGATGAAGGCACAGACCCTCAGCCAGTCTGCCCTGAGGAGTGGCTGGCACAGAGCTCTGCTGCCTCCAGAGCTGGATGAGAGGAGACTGAGGGGGGACCCCATCAGTGTCTTCAGGACACCACTTAGGGAAGGTGAGAAGTGTCACTCCCCTTGGGATCTATCACAGTGCCTGCAAGAACCACTGTATTGCTCAAAAATCCTATTTTATGTCTTTTTTGCTGTAGGAATATTCGTTTGTATGGCACCTGTTGAGCTGCAGCTGGGCACAGCAGACCCCCGAGCTGTACTGGATGATTTCTTATCACGACTGGCTGAGAGGACAGTTGGAGCTGCTTCCATGTGATGTCCACACTCAGTCCCTCAGCACAAGAATCCCGTGTTCACAGAACACAGCTAGCACAGGGATTTCTTCACACACAACCACGTGCTCTGCAATCAGTGCCAGTCCAAAACGCCACTTCAAGATTCTGATGTCCCCTAGTGAAAACGCAATGCCCATGGCACACGGCAGAGGTGATGGCCAGCACAGCAAGTTCGCAGTGCCCTCTGGAGGACACTGCTGGCCTTCGGGGAGGAAAATGGGAATATTGCTCCGGGGACAGGGGCAGCTTTTAGGGAACGGGCTGGAAAGTGCAAGCAGCACCTGCTGTCTGGGCTCACACTGCAGGCTGGCCATGGGGAGAGCTGCATTTCTAGTAAGCACAGTCAATAAATGAAGATATCCATGCAGAAATTCCCTCCTTTGTTGGCTGTGACTGCTTCCTGCACATGTGCAGCTTGGTGATGAAAGAGTAGGAAAAGTATAAAACTCTTCTTACAGGATCCTCTTCTTTGGCTTATAAAGGGTTTGGCCCAGAAACAGCCTGAGCAAAGCATCAGAACTTTTTAATCTCAGACCTGGAATATCTGAAAGCACTTCCACCCTTGCTAGCATCCCTAGCTCTCAGATGCAAGGCAGAGGAAAGAGACTGAAGCATATTTGAGATAGCACTGACATTTGCTCAGGCCATCTGCCAGCATCCCAAACTAAATGCCTCCCAAGGCTAGAAAGAAGCGTAGCCCGAGCTGAAGAGGAATGAGGAAAAGCAGCAGAAAATCTGGAAGTGCTGTGATTCTTTGGTGTGGCTAAGGGAGCAGTGAGAGAGGGAAGCCTCATCCCTCCCTCCCTCCCTGGCACCTCAGAGAAGCCCTGCAGTTCCTGAGCCCAGCTCAGCTCCTTTGCTGGAGATGAACACTCCCTGGTGAGCAGGGAAACAAGCCTCTGGCAGGAGCCACAGCCATGAACTGGACTGCAACCATGCTTCAAGAACCTGGGAAGGGAAGGAAATGGTGCTTTCAATTAAAAAAAAGCAGGTTTTTCTGCTCTCTGTCTCTTGTGCAAGCACCAGAGTGTGGAGAGGAAGGGAAGCTGCCAGGGAAGATGCAGCACACGAGTGCACTGAGCAGCCTCACACCTCACTGAGACCACAGCCTGGCAAATGCTCATGCCCGTGGAAAATTCTATTAGGCAGCAAGGAACATTTTAAGGCCAGGAGCCAACATTTCTCCCTTGTTTTACAGGGACTTTAAACCCTGACAAGTGTTACTGAACTGCTTTAACCCCACAGTGCCCACTTGGCACTACACCAGCAGGTTTTTAACCCTCCCAAGCAAGGAGGCAAGGTGTGGGGTGTGCTGGGCACCAGGCTGGTCTGTCAGCTTGTGTCAGCATCCTGGGGAACAGCAGATATTCCACAGCCCTGAACTGCTGTGTGTGAATGGCTGTATGGGAATTCTCATCAACAGACTCCTTCCACCTCACTGTAGAGTCACAAAACCTCTAGGAAGCCATCATTAAAAGCTAAACATACTTAGCCTTAACACTGTTACTTCAAAGAGTGGCTGCAGCCCCTGAGAGCAACGGACCCAGAGTAGTACACACTTTTATTTTTTATTTTTATTTTCTTAAAAAGAAATGCCAATGCTGGTGTTCCCAAGCATTGAGGGGAGCCAGGATATTCCAATCATCTCTAATGAGGAGAGGCACTCCTTCCAATCTTTCCCAGTCCTGAGGGAATTCCATGTTCCAAGTTTGCACCTTTCAAAAGGGAGATCATTTCCTTCTGGTTTAGGTGAGAGATCCAAATCCCTCAGCCATTCTACAGGGGATGACAGAGACCTGAACTGGGAATGCACAAGTTGAGCAGGAATTTGTTTTTTTAAAGAATACATTTTTAACTATAAACACATTCTCAAACAAAGAGAGAAAAATTCTACACTGCCAGATCCTGGCAGGATCACTCATTCTAAGCAGCTTAAGATAAATCCAGTTGACTGCCATTTTTCAGAAGTAGATAAAAGCTGATTCTCTGCTAGGAAATTAATCACCAAGTCTGTGTTGCAAAAGCCCTTTACTTGAGTCTCCTGCATCTCACAGCACAGAGTCTGAGGCCGCTGTTCTCTGCCCTCCCCTCTGTGCATCAGTAGCCGAGTTCCCACTCACAATCCATTACTCCATAGCCCAAGAATGCAAGGGGGAAAACACAATTTCCTCCCATCTTTCACATCTTAACTCCATTTCATGCCATCTCTTTTATGCTGTGTCTGGAGGTCTGGGCAGGAGGGATGACTCATGAATCCCATGCCTAGCAAACATGCTTTCCTGGGGTGGGGAGCCATGGCAAAGCTGCCTGACCCTCACACCAAGCTACGTGGCTGGAGCTGGGTGGTCTCTGGGCAGGGAGAAGTTTTACAGGCTTAGCTTGGAATCTGCAAAAGCTCCAGGATGAAGTGGTGCTGTGGGATGAGCAGAGAAGACACAGCCTCACTCCAGCAGAAGCTGTCTCTGCTCCTTGGATTGCTCGAGGCCAATCCTGGGGGGTCCTTGCTGGCCAGCACAGCTCTGAGCTGAAGGCTGAGCTGGCTCCATCCCCTCAAGCCTGGGAAGAAGGAAAGGGCTGGATGGTTTTCAGGAGATGTGTTTAATAGCACTGCCCTCAAACATCTCCACAGAGGACATCAAGGCAGGGTTCAGGGGAGCTAATGGGCCACAAGGCTAAGGCAGCTGGGCCAGCAGCTCAGGGTTTTGTCAGCTTCTCCCCAGGGACAGATTCCACACTGCAGTCCAGAAACGGGCCCCAGAGCTGCCAGCCTCACCACCTCCCAGCCTCAGCAAGGCCAAAGCTGCTTCCCAGCGATACACAGCACACCCTGCATTTCCATGACAAACGCTGAGAGCTCTCAGAAGAGGATGCAGCCAAGGCACTCACCAGTGCAGCTCCTCCTGACTGCCACTCCCTCGGGAAACACAGGTAACCCAAAGAAACACGAGAGACCTGCTCCTTTACACGACAGTGGCTTTGTTATTTACTCATCGGAGCAGCTGTTTCAGACTAAATGGCCAATATTTAATGGCCAATTTTTTATTACAATAAAAATACCTACTTCAACAATTTCGAGGAGCAGCAGTCTTTCTTCTTTACTGAAAAAATAAAGAAGAATTCTGCTTTATTGATTACTTAGAACCAGTTTGGTATATTTAACTAAAAATCAGTGGGGAAAAAATAAAAGGACTGCCTATTTGACTCAGAGGAAGGATTTCATTCAGAGGATAAAAAAGCCTAATGAGGCAATTCAGTATTGAAAGAGAGCTATTAGTGAAGAAGGAATGAACTGGTTTTCTGAGTGCAGATGGAGGAAATGGTGGTTTGGAAATTCAGAATCTGGGGTTTTGAATGTTATTTTTTTTCATCTTTAAATACTTCACTGATATCCTCTCTGCAGTATTTAGGGTCTCATTCACGGCCGTTTTCCCCCAGATGGGGCACCTGCAGAAATCTGCTGAAGGCAGAAGGAGCACTTGAGTGTCTCCCGTGGGCACGCCCAGCACAGCCTCTGATCAACAGCTCTGAGACTTCAGTGCTGCCCTCCACAAAACAGCCCAAGGAGGCCACTCTGCAGCCCACCAGACAGCAGCTGCACCCCAGAAGGCAATGGTCGTGCTCTCAGCCTGGGGATGGGGATCAGGATAGGCACTGAGCAAGGCAGAAATGCCCATGGATGCTAATCCACACATCCAGGACACCGGGTGGAGGCTTCTGCATGTCTAGATAGGAAATCCAGGTATGAAATGGCAGCTGCCCATCAAAAACTGACATGTCTGCAAGGTCATTTGAGGTGAAGAACTCTGCCAGAGCCTGCTCTCACATGGAGGCAGGCAGCCTGTGAATTCCAAGTGATCAAATGGCTAAATGAGTTCCTCCAGCTCTAGGAAATGGCTCAAATTAATTAATGTTTCCACTTGCTCCTAATGCACGATAAGATACGTGCAGAGAGGAGGGAATTAAATGAGAAAAATGCAAAGGACTAATTATGTTTACAACACTGTGCTGAAGAACAGCAAGCACAGAGATTATCTAAGCACCAGAATCATCCACAAGACCTATATTTTAGAAGAGGGATATTTTCTTTTTCACTCTTATTAACAGAAAACCCAAACAGTGTGATTTGTCAAGTGGTACAAATCAGCTACAGAATTCTTCTCAGGGAGCCTCTTGGCCATTAAAAATGGATAGCTGAGACTTAAAAGAATGCCAGTTTGTTGAAGAAGAACTTAGATATCAATAGTACAGTGTATTCTAAATACTGGTATTTAGCTGCTCCAGAAAGCTGCAGAGATGCTGCTGTCCCTGTAAGCAAAGAGGGGTCACACCACAAAAACCCCCCATTTGGCCCAGTGAGCCAGCAAATTGCTTCTACCAGCTAAGAAAACCCAACTCCTGCACCTCCAGAAAGTCCCTTTGCAAGGGAGTTTCACTGCTTTCCATGAATTACCGAATTAAGGGGAAGAAGGAAAATAAAAGGGAGGAGAAGAAGGGGGAGAGAGAAGAAAGAATAATAAAAAAATCAAACCAATTAACCACTTTCCCACTCTCTGAGGAGGAGAATAAAAGAGACTTCACATTTACTTCATCTTCATGTGTATGGGCAGCTGCACACACAGAGGAGGGATTGCTCCCCTCTTGCCTTGCTCAGGCAGAAACCTCAGCCAGCAGCCTCATCACCAGCATCACAGAGATCTTTGTCTGCAGCTCCACCAAGACATCTTTTCCCTTTATATGCCCTACAGCACAGGGACTCTCAGCAGCGTCTCACGGGACTAACCCAAACTGGCCATCAGAAGAAAAGTCATCAAGTAGCTTTTTTTGTTGTTTGGCCAAATAAAAGACACTCACAACTCGTGATCAACATAAGAAGACTGAATCCATCCAGTCCTGTTGAACATTTGCATAAGGAAGGCACTTTGAAACTCTTTGAGTAGCTAAACCTCTGGCCCTAAAAATAAAACTCATTTTCTCCAACTCTAAGTGCATTGGGTTACATCTGGAGAAAACTGAGACTGGAATGTCCTTGAAGCAAAAATGTCAAAGACTCATCATTCCAATTTCAAAACCAGTTCCTATTTCAGAGGAAAATCACAGAGTTGCCTCCTAAATATAGATAATTATTTTCAGAAATAACTGGAAAATGCACTGGCTGAAGAAGAAATGTTATTGCAAATTTAAGGGAGACAAACTCACAAGACCTGCTCAGTTTATTCAGTGTTAGTGCTGTGATTCTCTTCTTAGGTTTGTAAGGTTTGAGACAATGCACTCTAACAATTAATACAGCATATACAGTAATATATATATATATAAAACAACATTCTAAAGCACAGCAGCATTTCACCCTGTGTTCCTCACCACTTGCCATGCCTCAGACTCACAGGTACCAAGAGCAGAAGAGAGCTCTTGACCTTAGGACTCCTTGGGAAGCTGGATCCATCCCCTCTGGGTCTGTCACTGATCCCTGTGAGCAGAGCCCAGCACCAGCCTCTCTGCACTGGCCTGGCAGGGGCTGCAGAGAGTGAGGAGTCTCCCCTCAGCCTCCTCTTCCTCACACTGCCAGTATGGAGTACCCAGCACACATGCTCCAGCTGCCAGTGCTGCAAACACTTCTTTACAGCTGGCACACAGAGCTTTTCCTCCCTCTGCTGCATCCAGCCTGTGTGGGCTGCTCACGGGCTGGCTAATGCCTGCTTCCAGCACCTCTTCAGGCCAACAGCACACAGACAGCATGTGGCTCAGCCACAGCACTGTCTCTCTACAGGCTTGTAGGTCTGAGTTTCAGAGAGCCAGGACAGGCAATGCCATCTGCTGCTGCAGATGCTGGTTCCAGAGCATCTCACTGCTGCCCAGGTAAAACGTGCAGCACAACCCAAAAGCAGTTCCATGGGGGTCTCTGCAGTTACCCACAGTGCCGCTGCCTGCCAGGGGCTTTCCTGCCCACCAGCTGCCACCCAGCTGCTCCCCAGTCACACAGTGTGGAAACCAGCCAGCTGTGGGGGCTTCAACACACAGAACCATGCAGGCTGGAAAAGCCCCTTGGGATCATCCAGTCCAAACATCAGCCCTGCTCTGCACAGTTCACCCCTAAACCACATCCCTCAAACCACATCCAGACCACCCCTCAGGGCTGGGGACTCAACCCAGCAGGCAGCCAGAGGTGAAGGGAGCAGCAGGGACACGAGAGTGAACTCATCTCCCCTGTGTGAGACACTCAGCCATCACTCCAGGCCACATGCTGAGCTTAGGCCTTTTATTTCTTCATGAGAAACAAATCAAACCACCCATCTTCAGCTTCCAGTCACGACCAAAAGATAAAGAGGGGAAGGAAAAATAGAACGCAGGCATGAATATTTCAGGCTCTTAACTGGAGCAGATGCCTCCAAGTGGGAAGGGCAGAGAGGGAGGGTGATTATTTTCCTGATGAGTTGCCTATCTCCAGTGACCACCTGAAAACCAGGCCTCTCCAAAACTGTCTCACGCCAAGCCTGGCAAATCACTACTTACAAAACTCTGACCTAAAAAGCAAAAATGGATTTTTCAATAATTAATCGCATCCTCTAAATGGAATTTTCCAGCCCCAGATGAGCTGTGCAGCTGAGCTCCCCTGAGAACAGGTATTTCTAACAGAAGCACTGACACAGCTGCAGTGAGCATGCACTGAGTGGCTGAGCACCATTCTTCTCAGGCCTGGCCCCACAACCCCAGCTGGCACCTCCCTTGTTTGCTGGTGTGCACTTCCAGAAGAGGGAACACCATCCTCTTCTAATTGAGATCTGCCTTTTGGGATGCAGAGATGCTTATGGAGAGATACAGACAACTATTCACAGTACCAAAACATCTGCATCCTTGCAGGCACAGGAAATGTGCACCGATTTCCATGAAATCAGGAGCTCAATCCAAAGAGAGTCACTTTGGCCAGACTTAGATGTGAAGAGAAGTGGAGCTGGTGGTAAGATTTGGAGAGAAGAAGAAAATTGCTACCAAAAATGTCATTTTTTCAGCCAAAGATCAAAATAGTGCAATCCAGACCGTTAGCAACACTTATACTTCTTTCACTCAGGAACCAAAGAGACTCACTCTGATAGACACCATCAGTTAGTGACAGAAAAATGTCCCTGGTTTATAGTAATATTTGTATCATCTAAGCCACTGAAACAATAATTACTGAAGGTACATCATAATCCCTGCGGGCAAAATATTCCTGGAGTGTCAGAGAAACAGTAAAAGATGAGTCAGGAAATTTCTACATCAGCATCTCCCTGAATAATAAAATACATGCTGTAATACTCCCCAGCAATTCTCTGCAGCCCATCAATAAAGGGGCAAAAAAAACCCCACATTTTAAACTTCACAACATTCAGTCTTAAAACACCATTTAATTGAAATTGTGGTGTGGGGCTGTGGTGAGAGAGGAGCTTGCAGCTACCTGGGGAGAGCTGTTACACACCCAGGGAAGGACACATGGAAGGGGAAAGATTTTCCCTCTGCATGTCCAGCTGGCTCCAGTGGGTGTTTCTGAATGCTTGTTAAAGCTATTTAATCCAGGCAGGAGGAGAGAAGGGGCTGCTGGCTGCAGGTGAGGGGCACTCAGGGTGCTGCAGCCTGCTGGCCCTGCCTGCTGACAGGCCTGTGGTCTCCCTAAGCTGGGCTGGCACTCAGAGCAACAGGGATCAGCTGGAAGCCCTGGGGCAGCTGCCTTTCAGTCCTGAGATGCTCCTGTGGTTACCTACCATCCCAAGTCACAAGCTGAAAAATGCAGCTGGTACTAGGAGAAATAAGCAGAATGTGTTTGCTGTGACAGAACACGACGAGGAGCTCACTGCTGATGACAGCATCAACTCATCTCCCCTGTGAACCAGAGGAAATCACATCCATAGCATGCAGGAAAAATACCTCTGTCTCCCTTCTTCCACCCCACTGATCTCCATCCTGCTTCTGCTAGCCACACAGGGCTGTCATCGCTTGTGGGCACTTACAATTTAAAGCAAAAAAAGGGACAAACCCCCTGGCAGGTGAAAAAAAGCCAATGGTCACATTGCCTCCAGCCATCCCCACAATTCATTCACAGCCTCCCCGCGTGAGCAGCCCAAACAAGTGGTGGCAGCAGTGGTGCAGGAGTTCTGTCAGAACTGAGGTGTGCTCATCCAGAGCTATTCCACACCTATGGATAGTCATTCCATGATCAGAACTGCACTCTGCTCCCTGCTGCCCTGCTCTGACCCTTTCCCAGCTCCTCTGCAGGCAGCAGTGAGGTGAGCAGCTCACAGCAGTCCCGGGCTGAGTCAGACACCCATACACTGACATTTCCCATGGTGCTCTCCATTCCTTTCCCAATCATTGCAAACATTTGATTTGCCTCTTCAGCTGCTGCTGAGACACAGGTATCCCCAGATGAGTGCTGGGAAAAGTATTAAGTCTCTGCTGCTCTTCAGAGTTCACCACAGGCAACGCTGCAGGAGAATGTTATTACTTCAAAAAAAGGAATGTTTCCAGACAGATCACTCTCCCACCTCTCCTCGGTTTTGAGTACAAAGAGACAATGAAAAATACTAATTAAAGCATTCCAAGAGCAACAAGGAAAAACACCAGATGACCCTCTGCTCTCCAGCCCTAACAGAAATTAACACTTCTGAGGCCAGAGGGGTGATGTGAACAGGCAGCTTTGACTTGCATCACTAATGGAAGCTGCAGACCAATACATGAGGTGTGGTGGGGATTCCTCCTGGGCACTGCTCAGCCCTGACCTCCACCCTCCTCCCTATCCATACCCCCAGTCCCTTGCTCTGGACACCTGGGCTGTGCCACAGAGCAGAGACGTGGCAGCAAGGTCAAGGGGACACTCCCAACAAAGCTGGCCAGCCTGGGTGAGCTCACTCTGACCTGTGACACTTCAGACCTGGCACTGAGCTCCTTGCAAACACGTCACAAAAATGCTCTCACTGCTATTCCCAAGCTCCCTGGATCATCCATCAGCAGCATCACGGGGAAGACTCCATGTGCATACATAAATGCTTTTACACCACTAACACTGCTGAGTGTGCACACAGGAGCCAAGAGACACAGAGAAGCTGCACTGCCAGGTGACTGAGTCTCCAGAGAGAAGCACCAAGAGGACAATTTAAGACACATCTTAACCAGCAACAGGCAGGCAGATGGAGTCTCCCATGGCCTCCCACAGCTCTACCCTCTGGTGTCCCATTGTGCCTTCTGATCACATTTCCTCCCCTCTGAAGAGAATTCAGGAGAAAAAATACCTGCTTTCTGAAAAAGAAACCAACCAACCACCCTGCCTTCTGTGCATGCACCCGAGTCCTGACTGGCACTGAATCTTTCCACCTAGTCCTGGTGACAGGAGCCAGGTTCTGCTCCATGCTGCTGGTGAATCCTCTACTCCCTCTGTGTGCCAGGCAGCTACATGCATCACAGAGCAATGACATCTCTCAAGTCTGGCATTTGCAGCAGTGGAAAGATCAGTGAGTTCAGTTTTATACTCTTTAGAGATCCTCTGTCCACCTAGAAGCTGAGCATGACCAGATTCCCAATCACCTCATCTTCATTTACACCGGGGTCCCTTATGCAACAGACTGGCCATAAAGTGGGAAGAGATGATATTACTTGCATTTCAGAGTTCCTTTAAACCAGCCTGAGTGACATAAAGGGGCTTTTCTGGCAGGAGAATTTGGCCCATCAGTCTTTTTAATGGCCACAAGCAGGTGATCACAAGCTGCAGTGCACTTTGCAGACAGCTGGCAGCAGGAACACAGAGCGGCAGGCTGTAAACAGAGGCACTGAGTTGGGAAGCCACAACAAGCTGTAAATTGCCAGAGGAATCTGCTTTTAGCTGTCAGCTTTAACATAGGGTTTAGCTTCTGGACCAGCCCTGGTGTCACAAGGGAAACTGCTCCTAACCAGTGCATGGCTGTCAGCTGGCCTGAATGGAGCAGTCATCTCTGATGGCAGGTGGAAGGAGAAGGTGTTCTTTAGCTGGTTTAAAATGGTAGGTCCTGATCATTCTGCTATAGCTGTTTTCACCCGTTCTGGGAATGACTGTGATCCCCATCAAGAGGTTCTGTTTAGCACTGGAAAACCCCAGTGTTGTTTTCTCTTGGAGCTGTGTCTGGGATCAGATCCCGATGATGCCACCACTCTCATCCTTTTTCTCACACCTTTCAGGCTAGGGCTGCATTCCTCTAAACAGCCCAACTGTAAAGAGAAGCCTGAGCAAAGTTCATAAAAAACTGGGTTTACTACCTTGACTAAAATAAGACTGGACTGAAAGCACAAAGCAAATTTGGAGTGGATGTTCACACTTCATCCTCGTGTATGAAACCTGGTGACAGATGAGGGCTGGTGTGGCCAGTCCTCCACAAAACAAACCAACAAAAGCACTACCAGGAAAACTCCTGATTCTTCTTAGTGTGAAATTAGGTTGTCAAATAAGATGCAGCTTCCCGAATACATGAAATAGTAATGTATCATTTCCAGAAGTTACCCTGACATCTGAAACTCTAAATCCTGTTGACTTTCATTGAGAATTAACATCAAATTTTCATAAGCACTTAGGAGTTTATGTACCATTTTCATAAGTCAAATTATTACGAGTTTAAAGTGATGTGCAATGATGTAAGTCTATAAAACTGAGTTCCTTTATCACTGCTGAAAATGGAGCTAAAGGATCCTAAGCCCTCTCAACAGCTATGGAAAAAATTACTAATTAAGTGCTAATTAACTCATCCACTTGAAATATTTTGTTCTCTTAATTGCCCCGTATAAATCTGACCACACTGTCCAGGTCTTCACAAAGAAATTAATTTAGAAATCAAAGTGGGATTAGATAAATATTCTTAAAAACCCAACACTCTTCCAGCTCCCCCTCATCATGCTGATCCATTAGCTCCATACATCATCCTGGCACTGCTCTCCTAGTGCTGACTTACAGAGCATTTGGCAGGAGCAGAGAGGACCCCCAGGGAACCCATTTTCTCCTGACGCCATTATTCTTCCGTGTTATGTATGAAGTGTTTAATTAAACCAGAAGACCACAGCTTGGAGAACCACGAGAGAAGGACACGCATTAAATCTTGGTCCATATTCTAGTAGCTCATGGAACTGAGACGCCTCAAGCTGATGATGAAAAATGCAGCTAATTAAGTGGTGTATTCTGAAATATCTTCCCAGATTTCACCACGGATAAAACCTCATCTGAGCCAGGGATCTGCAAGTCCCATGTGAGCCACCTGGACACTCAGGAGTAGTCAGGGGCAGACCTGAAGCCTACAGCTGAACAGACCCTACAGGTGTGCAAACAACACACAGCACCACGGGTAGCAGCACGGCCTCCCTTGGCCTCCCTCAGCCTTGGCCTCAGCCTTGGCCTCAGCCTCGGTCTCCTTTGGCCTTGGCCTCACTCAGCCTCAGTCCTTCGGCCTTGGCTTCACTCAGCCTTGGTCTCCTTTTGCCTTGGCCTCGCTCAGCCTTGGTCTCCTTTGGCCTTGGCCTCGCTCAGCCTCAGTCCTTCGGCCTTGGCCTCACTCAGCCTTGGTCTCCTTTGGCCTTGGCCTCACTCAGTCTCCCTCAGCCTTGTCCTCCCTCGGCCTCAGCCTTCACCTCCCTCAGCCTTGGTCTCCCTCAACCTCAGTCTCCCCCTCCCTCCGCCTTGGCCGGGCACACCCCAATCTCCCCCGGCAAGGCCAGCACCAGTGCCCAGGCTGTTTTCTGGTGGTCAGTTGAGAAAGTCACAAGCACCTTCAGTGCTGGTTCAGCTGGCACTGTGCTCTTGCCTTCTGTTGGCCCTTCAGCTGTTCTGGTAAGACAGCAAAGTGGGTCAAAGCATAAATATGCAATAATGAAACACAGGTTGTTGATAGTAGGAGCACTTTGGTTTTTCAGCCCTATTAAACTGTGTTTCTAGTTCACATGCTGTAAAAAAAAAATAATCTTCTGAGGCAGGTGTGGCTGCAACACATTTATCTGGTTGAAAGCTGGGAATTTAGAGTTTTTGGTTACCAGTGCAGTGAACAGAGGTGCTTCTCAGGCCCTTAATCTTACTGCAGATCTGCTTTTGATCACTACATTTCTCTACATCTACGTTATTTTCCACAATCTGATTTACCAATGAAACTGATCTTGTCAAGAGATCAAAAGAACACTGTGAAAAGATGCTCATCTGGAAAAAAACCCCTGTATTTCAGAGCATACTTTGGAGAAAGAACATGTTTACTGAGATAACTCCCCCAGGGGCAGGAAGGAGAATATGCTCTGAACCAACCAACAGTAAAATAGGATTTTCACTGGACTTGTCATTTCAAGCCTAGCAGGAGTGAAATCCATTTAATCAATAGTACAGGTTTTATCACACAGTTATAAAACACAGTTAAACCTGCATGCATTGCTGTTCATTATAGTTTTAAGAGAGTTCTTGATTTTAAACCTAGACCTTTCAAGACAACTCTTGACTTACTTGTTTCTGCCCCTCCTTCACCTGTTTTCTCGTCACCTGTAACCACAGGCTCCACCCTTTTACTTTTTAAAATCAAATCTCTCTTAATTTTCTAACACGGGTACTGTTTGTTTTCATCAATGTGTGTCCAACTGCAGACTCTCCAACTCCAAACCAAGGGGGAATTTTAAAGGGCAAAGCATTCAGCAGTTACAAGTGCCAGAAGAACCCAATTGCTGTCAAAACCACCTTTTAAATCTTAACCTGTGGCTAGATTCCACAGAGGAGTCCGTAACATTCCACTAAGCTTGGGATATAACTCAGCTTTAACTAGCCATTTCCTTGTCACTTCTCAAAGTAATTTGTCTGTAATCCATGTAAATCCATTTAATTACAGAATCAGTCACAGAAATGGAATGGCGTGGAAATTTAAATGGCTCTCTTTCTAATCATAAATCTACACAAACCCCACCAATCAACCTGAAAGGCACAGGGATGGACACGCTGTAAATTTCTGTGTGTTTGCAAGGACTACAACACGCTGGCTTAGAAAAAGATTGTGCCCACAGCATCCTTCACTGCTTGGGCCCAGAGGAACAGAAACCTCCCACGCCGCAGCTTTGCTACGAAGCCTCGGGTTTTTTTGGACATTTTATTTACAGCTTGGATTGGTGCCTCCACCAGCCTGTGAAACAGCAATCCCTTCTGTCCCAGGGACTCCAAAAAAACCCTTTTTAATTTCAATTACCCATCCAAGAGCAGGCTATGATAACTCTTCATTAATGTTGGATCAACAGGGTCAGCAGCATTTCAGCAGTGGCAGGAGCCGAGCCTGTTAAAAGCGTGTTCACACATTTGATCAAGAGCTCTCTTCAAACAGGAGAAGAGTGAGCACAAAGTCCCTCTACAGTAGAGAATCCTCCAGGCTCTCATTTCAATAACTTCATTAACTTTATCTAGAAATTAGACTGGGTAATAGCAGGTCATAACAGACACCAAACAAACACACTACACTAAAAATATATACATTATCAATTATTACCTACCCATGTTAACCTGCATCAGGCACTATCTAGAAAATAATCTGATTTATCCAGTGCCTCTCCTTGATTAATCTTGTGTGACAATTTCCAGCTAACCAAATTAGAGTCTCAGAGTGAAGTAATACACAAAGAACTTCATAATCCACGAGGAAAGATGTCCTATTTCCAGACTAATATTAACTCCTTATTTGAAAAAGCCTAGAGTTATCTGAGAGTAGAGCTGATTTATTGACGAGACTAAGCTCCTATCAGCCCAGGAATTAGAAATCTCTCAGACTACCTGATGTGTCTAATCAAGAAAGCACCTTGCTGGGCACAGGCATGTCCCCACCTCCTGTGGTTAAAAGTGATGTTTTCAACACCACTCTCTTTCCCATTATTTTTAGTCTCTGGTGCTGAAAGAGCTTCTGGATACTTAATGCAGCAGGAGCTGTGACACTGGGAGCAGGCCTCCTTGGGTGAGGAGTGAGCAGGAATCAGATCTCTGCATCTCTGACGTGCCTGAGAAGTTGTGGTGCAGCACGAGAAGTGCTCTGCACGTGCTGGTACTGTGGAAAATCAGTGTACTGCACACCCAGCTAAGAGCTCAGTGTGCAGTGTGTACCTCAAAAACACAGCTCCAGGAAAGCAGACCAGGAGACACCTGCACCATCCCTGTGTCACAGCACAGCTCCTCCATCACCTACTCTGTCACTCCTTGCTGTTTGGCATGGACCTCCCCCAGCTCTGCCCTCAGCACATTTGACTGGTAAGAGCAGTACCATCAGGAAGGAAAAAGCACAATCTGCCATGGAAATGTGAGGGACTAAGACGAGGGAAAACAGGCCCTGACCATGGATCCCGTGTGTCCCTGCAGCAGCTCTGGGTGGGCACAGCCTGGTGGCCTTTGCCCCTGCACAGGGGGTGTCAGACTGGAGCTGCTGGCAGTATGTCCATACATCACCTGTATGGCAGGAGCCTGGCTTGGCACAGCAGGCAGCACCCACCAGTGCCCATCAACCCGGGCAGGGGGCTTTCCTAGCTCCACTGCTGGGCACACCAGCTGCTCTGAGAGATGCCCACCCACTGCCTTCTCTCAAGTGACTGCTTTGAGCAGACAAAGATGGTATTAAGTGAGACTGGCTCCACTAACAGCAAATTCTGCTCTCCTGTGAAGGGCTCCCATGATAAAGAGCACACGCAGCACTGCTGGCTGGGGTGATTTCCTGCAGTTCTCTAGTTCAGATTTCAGTGGAAAATAGACATTTCCCAGACAATTGCAAGTACAGTTCTCAAACCAGTATACATTTCCAGCCACTGCCCCTGGAAGTACCAGCAATCACCAAGCAATTCACGGGCAGAAATGGAGCAAATGTGCCATTCCTACAGGTCAGCTCTGCTGGGACTCCTGGGAGTCACCACAGGGGAGTCCTCAGGCTCAGTTTCTGCAGTCAGGGATTTGGTTCTGCTTGGAAGCGGGGAAGAAGTTGTCAACTGCCCCCAGCTGCACATGTTTCTTCAACAGGGACCTCACTTGGCTCTTCCCCAGCACGATGGTGGAGAAGTCAAGGAACTAGAATAGGAGCCCATGACAAAGAATTCAGAGACTCCTTGGATTTGTCCTTGTCCTCCCATCTGAAGGCAATATAAATATAAAGCTGCACGGCCCAATGGGAGAAAGGAGGCTAGAATTCACAGCTCCATTTAAACCCATGATGGATTTCAGCTGCTCATCCCATTGACAGGCTTTGCAATCATACTTCATCCTGTGCTGTCAGGTTTTTATACTTGAAAAACAATAGAGGCCTATTAATTGAACTAAGGGGCTAGAGGGTCCCAGGCATTTTGTTTCAGCACCACAGCTAATGACAGAGGCAAAAAGAAAATGTTTAGTTAAGTATCTTTGTCTGCAAGCTGGATGCAACCCAACAGCATTAATGGCTCTCTTTAAGACAGACATATGGACTACAGCCCCAGATTTTATCTCTGTAATTGTGACTACAATAGGTTTCTAGGCACTGAAATATGTGTCCCAGTTTAACAAGGTCCCTGCTGTCAGGGTTTTTTTTCTGGAGCTAAAGGAATAAATAGTTCTGCACTCTCCATTTCTGATTTGAAAAGAAACAATCCTAATGCTATTGCTATGGCCTTTCCAGCACCAGTTCCTTCTGTCTTTACCCTTTTTATCACATTTGAGTTCATTTATTGCAAGACAAAAATATTTCTCCAACTCACAACCACCCACCTGCAACAGCAAATGTATTTAATTAATTCCAGTACCCATTTATTTCATTTAGTGCCGAGTAGAAAGTTTCCCATCAAGCAAATGTGCCCCATTTAGTCATTATCATGCTCAAAATGCATGTATTTATTTGTTTTTATTCCTGAAGATGCAGGTTCGGCCCATCTCAGATTGTCATAGCAAAATATTTTGTAAAGGCAGATGTTATCCCTACTGTTATACAGTAATATATATATATAAGGATGTTATCCCTCTGTAAAGGAAGATGTTATCTCTACTGAGAAGGGTTCTACAGGCAGCTCTGAATAAAAGATTCTGGTTCCATTCTGCTAGAGTTTCTGCTCGAGCTCACACAGCAAACACCCTCCTGGAAAGAAAAAAAGAGGGGTTGTGGCTCTCACTTGCTCCTAAGTGGCATGCAGCTGTTGACTGTCCATGGGATCCCTGTTCCCCAGGGAGCTGAGTGCCTCAGGATGCAGCCATGCACTCACACGTGAGCAGCACTTAGACTCACATCATGGCATTTTCCTTCTCTAACCTAATTGAATCTCTCCCAGACAGTAATAACACTAAAAAAAGGGCATTTCACAGCCTCTGTTCCCTTTCCCTTTCTTCATACAAAGCTGGGCTCTGGACGCAATACACCAGGGCAATATTGGAATGCTACAGTGCACAGATGCAGTCAGACAGAAAATTAGAACTGCTCCAAATAATCAGAAAAAAGAGGCAGTGTGGTAGAGAGCTGCGTCAGTACCAGCCCAGCAGTGGAAAAGTACTTCATCTGCTCAGCCCCCTTGCTTTCTACCCTGCTGATGACGTCAGGCAGGCACTAATGAAAGCCCAATTAGCATATCACCTTGTGTGTTTGAACGTACAAGTGGAGCAGCTGATGATTCTCTTCTGAGATTTTAAATAACCACCAAAGCTGAGCCAGAGCTGCTGCCTGGTAGGAAAGATTTAGCTTCAGAACGTACTCGGCTCCCTGTGCAACACAAACAAATAAATGTGCCAACAGAGGCAAAAAAAAAGCAGCCAAGCCAGAACAGATGCATTTCTCTGAGGAAAGCAACACGAACCAGCTTCAATTTTGAGCAAGCCCTTGTTCCAGAATAAAGGCTTTCATTCCTCATCAGGTTTGGAAACTGCTTTGGCTATCTGCTCACAAAAAGCAGGGCACAGACCTTGGTGAGCTGTAGGAGAGTCAGCGACCTTGCTGGTGCCCTGCCAATTTCTCAGATGACTGTGACTGAAAAGCAAACAGCCATGGCACAAGGAGTGCATCCCTCTGCTGGCAGAGCACATCACCCAGCGTGGAAAACCACAGGGAACCTGCAGAGCATTTCACCTCAGACCTCAACTGGAGCCTTTGGTGGGGACAGGTCAGGGCTCTCTGTGCCCCGTGGCTCCCATTTAGCCCCCAGGGAGCAATGTTTGGCTCCCACCCCATCCTTCCCACATAACTGCAGCTACTGGTGCTGTGAGCACAGACAGCAGTGCATCACTAATTGGCACTAGATTTCAGCCCAGATCAAAGCAGAGTGGGAAAGGAGCTGAGCTCTGAGGTCAAAGAGGCACCTGCTGAGGCAATGTGGTATTGACAGAAAGGAGGGAAAAATGCCTCAGCCTGGAGCAAGTTCTCTCTCAAAGTGTCCACACACTGCCAGCAGGAGCAGAGGCTGAAAACCTGAAGGGCACCTCTGCTTTGCAGCCGATGGGGGTAGGAACTGGAACTGTCTCTGCCAATCCAACAGCAAGGACAGGAAAGCAGCAGTGCTGGGCAAGTGCCCTGAGCAAGGACTCCAGCCCTGGCCTAGATAAAGGCTAAAAGAAGCAGGAATGTGAGCACAGCTGGATTCCCTTGGAAGCTCTGCAGCAGTGACAAGGCTGCTTACAAGGTTCAGCTGGGTTTGGGAAGTGCCAGCAGGGATCAGTCTCCTGTGGAAATCACCCCCACACACACAGAATACACCAAAAACAACCTCAGTGCTTCAGCTAAAGCAAGAGATGTCCTTCAGCTCCTCGCCCAGCCTGGGATGACCCATCCAATGCTTCACAGCCCTGCACACCTGGGAAAGGCCAAACACTGCAGCATTTATAATGAGGCAGCTCATGGTGGGAAGGAAGGGAATTCTCTCCCAGCAGCATCTTCCATGGTCTTGCCTGGAGTGAGGAACCCTCCAGCCAGCCCGGGCAGAGGAGGAGGCCCCGTTGTGGGGTGACTCAAAATCATGGCTGCTTCCAAGGGGTGATTCATCTTCCCAGTGATCTGTGGGAAAAGCAAGCAAGACTGCACAGCTTTAACACCAGAGGCAGCTACTTCTTGCCAGATGATCTATTTCCCCCCCTTGCTTCTCAGGAGAGGTATTCTTTTGCTAATTATGACTAATGATTTTTATGGTAGAAAGCTTCCAAAATATTTTCCATTCACTCCCGCAGCACTGAATAAGCCTGAATTTAAGCAAATAAAAAGGTAACAAATGGGTTTTTTAAACTCCATAGACCAAAAGAAATGTTTTCTTTTCAGTTCTGAAAAAAAACCAACAAACAAACAGATCTGTTTTCTCCTGAAAGCTTCCTTCCACTACACCACAAAGTAAAGCAGAGCAGAAATACCAGTTGGGATAACCCAGTAAACAACCAAAAAATCAGGAAAAGGAATAAATAACAAAAAGCAGACATCTAATGCTATTTATTTTAAAACTTGCACTAGCACCCAAGCTCAAAACCTGCACTAGCATCCAAGATGAGCATTTTTAAGCACTCAGGATACAGGAGTGTCTATAATGTTCTACAGCACTGAACAGCTGCCCAGGGAGGGTTGGAGTCACCATCCCTGGAGGGGTTTGAAGAGCAGGAGGTGCAGCTCTGGAGGCTGTGGCTGCTGGAGAGACAGATGTTGGGATGGTTGGACTGGATGATCCTGGAGGTGCTTTCCAACCAGAATGATTCTGTGAACACTGGGAAGATAAAAACCCCTTAAATACTCCTTATAAACAGAGCAGCTGGCAAACCAGTGGGAAATGGTATTTCAATGGACAGCAACCACAACTGGATCCGATCTTGGGGCATGATCTTGGGCACACCCCATCCAGAGGCACCATGTGTCCTGATTTTCCTTATGCCCCACTGGCTCCACCTGAACTTCCAGGGTGCCTCAAGCTTCCCTGCAACAACACACTGCCAGATACACCCCTGGCCTAAAGGAAATACCAGTTAATCCCAGTACAGCCAGCACTTTCATCCCAGTAAAATGAAAGGGGCTTCCCCTTTCCAAGCTGGTATTGGGATTTTCCTGCTGCCCTTCCCTGGGGGCTGGGAAATGCATCTGCACCCCGAGCAGATGAGATTCTAGGGGTACTTCTCAAAGACCTGGTCTGGATCGAGGGCACAACTGAGTCTTCATTTGCCCCTGTTGGTTTACAGAGTGCTACACGTCCAAAAATCCCAGGCTTCTTTCTTAGCTCCTGGAGAAAACACTGATTTCAGATAATCTTGCCTGCACAAAGTTGTTTTTCAATTTTCTTCATCAGTGCCGTGCCTGTGGGAATGTCTGATTACCCATAAAATGCCTTCTGACAGCTCAGATTCATTACTAAATTACCACATTTCAATTTTTCATGTGCACAGGGCAATTACTTTTATGAATGACTGCCAGCAACACTGCACTGAACCTGAAAGCATTTTGAAGGGCTTCTAATTGGCACTGGGATGCCCCCAGCACTCCTGGCTGAAAGGTTTGCATTTCTGCTGCTCACAGCCACGTGTGCTCAGTGCAGACCTGTTCCCTCTCACAGCTGGGGTCACTGCACACTACTTACAGCAGGAGCAAAGACATGAGAAGCTGGTGGTGCTACATAAGCAGCCTGCACAGTAGATCTTGGGCAGGAATAATTCTCTGTAACCCTCGTTTGGAGCTTCTGCAAACCAACTAAACCTTTAATCTGTGGAATGAAGGGCAAAGCAGGCGTGCAGGGGATGGGTTTGAGCACTGCCATGTGAAGAATTCTGCCCAGTGCTCAGAGTCAGCTGAGCTGTTCCTCACACTGCTGAGAGGGGCTGGGATTCTGACTTGTCTCCCCGTGGAGTGTCAGCAGGAAATGTCTATTTTTTATGCCAAGGTTGTTAATGAAAGTGATAAATAAGATGAGAAATACATGGATGAACATGAATACATGGATGAACTCCAGCTGGACTGATGTTCCTTATTTTGTGTCATGTTCTTCATCCAAGTGCTTGGTCCACTTCAGAGAGGTTTCTACTTTCTTTCCCATTATCCCAGTTTGGAGAGAGGCATCAAATAGAACATGCCCTTGCAAAGCAGCTGGACTGATACTCCATCTCTCCTGCCATTTTGAGTGGGGGAGGAATGGGGGCAAACACATGGACACAATAAAACCTGATTTGCTTCATATCCTTAGGCTATCAAAACCACACCACTATCTTCTGATTAAGAACTTCTGACTAAGAACTTCACTAAGAACTGAAGCAGCAGTGTTCAGAGATAAAACCCTCTGCAACAGAGCTGCATGCACCATGGGCACTCACAGCTAAGGGCCCTGACACTGGGACAGAAACAGCACTAACACCACAGAAAAAAACAATTATCCTCAGTCCAGCAACTCACTGCTGCCTCCTTTTTACCCAGCACCCCTATCTGTAATCACAGCAGGCAGGCTGGGCACAGATGCTTACTGCACCTAGGCTACCAGCAGCTCCTGTAGGTACCTGGCTGAGCACAGGAGATGTGCAGCTCCCAAGCCCTGGCTTTGCACAAGCCTGGTTCCCTGAGCACGGCTGCTGCAGACAGAAATGCCCTCAGCTCACAGCCCTGGCCTCGGTCTCATCAGCCTCTGGGGCTGAAAACAGAAATATTAGCAATTGCTGACATCTTGTCTGGACTTGGGACAAACTCCCCCACATCAGTAGGTGAGAATTCCTGTGTGAAATGAATCACAGGCTGGAGTTGTTCAAACCATGATGAAAAAAAGGGAAAGCAGAGAGGAAGACACAGGCTGCAGTGACCCCCAGGCTGCAGTGGATTGATGTGCAGCTTGCAGACACCTCCGTGATCAGGCCTGGCTCTGCAACCACCTCCCAGGGAAACAAACCCCACAGGGATCTGCAGGGATACACAAGCAGCATGTGCATTCCAGTTCTCCACTCATCAACCCCAAACCCCCAGCACTTCCTGCTCTCCTCTCCACTTCCAGCTTCCACAGGCACTCCATCAGTCTTTACTTGCAGAGCTGATGTCAGACAGCACATCTGCTGGTTACTGTGCAAAATCAGCTCCAGCCTCACACCTTCTGGAAAGAAAATCCTCCAGAAGTCCTGTGCTGCAACAGAGGAGCCTTTGACAGCCCCTGCAGCACTAAGGTCCAGCACAAGGGACCTGATCTTGCAGCCCCCTCACCTCTCATCCTGCCTGTGTCTGCTCCTGACACATCTCCTGCCCTGCCATCCCTCTACAGCCTCTCCTGTGCACAGAAACACTCCTCTCTGCTCAACAGGGCTCTCATAACCCACTTGCTGCTGCAAACCAAAAGCAGGAGTAAGCACACGTGCCTTTTCCCTGAGTAACTTCTAGGGTACCACAGGATTTCTGTCTCTGGATCTGAACCCTAGAGAGCTACAGACAAGCTTCAGGGTGCCTGCTGTAGCCAGACAAGCACTGCTGTTCAGCGTGGGGCTGCTGGAATAATGAAGTCATTTTAACTGTCAAAGCTCCAACTCCCCTGAGTTTTGCAGTCTAACAGCTAATTACACCCAGACAGCCATAAAATGCTAGATAACCAATGTCACACATTAACTCCATTGGTTCACTTCCGGCTTTCGGGGTTCAAATTCGCCCCCAAGGAGCAGCTGCCCGTGAGGAGCCCTACCCTGCAAGGTGCTGAGCACCTCTGCAAGCCTCTGTCACCTGGGAAGAGCCAGGCAAGGAGATGGGGAACACAGCTTCATGGGAACATAGATGTGGCTGGGTTAAGGGAGCTGCAGAGCTCCTCCATCCAACCCCTGCTGAGAGCAGGGCCATCTCAGCTAGAGCAGGGTGCTCAGAGCCTCCTCAACCCCACCTGGGATGTCTGCAGGGATGGGGCCTCCACCACCTCCCTGTTCCAGTACCCACCACTCTGCTGGGAAAGAACTTCTTCCCCTTGTTTGATCAAAAATGGGGTTTTGAAGTGTACATCAGCCTGGGACACTCCTGAAGATACAGCTACAGAGACACCCACAGGCCAAGTTAAACCCCTGAACATTAGGCAGTAATGAGAAAATAGAATTCTTACTCAGTATTTTGGAGTTTGGAATCCTGAATCACTGAATGCTCCCAATCATTTTAGAGAATAAACATTTAATATTTTTTTCCCCAAATATAAATACCATAGGTTACAAAACATACCAGAAACAACCTTGTGGTCAGCAGAAAATAATTGCTTCTCTAACAATACTGAGGGGGGAAAAGCCCTACACGGTCCAGGCAAAGTGCATATGAAAATAAATGTATCTAAATGGGTAGATTGCTCTGAGGGCTAAACACCAGACTCAGATAAAAGCAGTGAACAGTATGTGACTCAAAACCATTTTCCCAGCTAACTCTACTCATCCCTCAAGCAGTGACAGGAGGTTTTCTACAGATCTCCCTTTTCATCTCCTATCCTGCAGGGGAAATGAGCTTTTTCTGTTCTCCAGTGGATGGCCATGGTGAGGAGAGCTGAGATACAGCTCCTGAAAGGAACCTAGGGAGGCATGAGAGCCTTGAAGCTCTCCACATTCAGGCATCAACCTTTTATTTCACTTCATGACAAGTTTTCTTTAGATTGTTTTCCCCTCTGTGGCAGGTGGCCCCAAAATATGAAGGGTCAGATATGGGTTTGCTGCTTGAATTCAGACTTATTTAGTTCCTTGGTTCCAAAGACCCACCTATTGCAGAAGGATGTTGTTTTGACTTTTTTTGGTGATAACAATATGCAATTGGGTCGTTTCCAGGTTCTTATGCTGTACTGGCACCACATCTAATGCCCAGTGCCACTTAGTGCTGTCGATAGAAGGGGAGAACCCTCCTCTCCTGTCACTTCTCTGGCCACTGATGCTCCCTTTTATCCCAGTTCACATATAGCTCTCCCAAGAGGTCTCAGGCAGGAAAATCATCCTATTTATCACAGGAACTTCAGTTCCTTATTCCTGGCATATGTCACACTGAAAATTTCCCTTGGGATGCTCCAAACTGCATCTTCTAAGGAGCTTTAATGTTATGTGAGTGGGTTCAGAGAACCATAGAATGTTTAGGGCTGGAAGGGAGCTCCAAAGGGCATCTAGTGCAGCCCCCCTGCAGGGAGCAGGGACACCCTCAACTAGCCCAGGCTGCTCAGAGCCTTGGCCAACCTCCCCTGGAATAAAACACCCTCAACTCCAGTTCATCCCACAGAAGCAATGAAGGTCTGCAAGCCTCATTTCCAGGCAGTATTGCTGTCTGCCTGGTCAGTCTCAAAACTCAGAGCTTTCAGCTGGCAAATATTTACAGCTCTGTGCCCCCCTGCCCCAGGAACCTATCCTGGCTCCTCTGCTGCCCCTCTCCTGGGGATGAAGTGAGGAACCAGGGGAGAAACCACATCACACTTGCACTGCCCCAAGGCAGGGGCTGGATGGGAAGGAATGATGGGGAGGGGTCCAGCTGTTCCTTCCAGTAGCTGCACTGGCTTCCTCCTGGGTTAAAGCACTGCTGAAAACCGAATCCATTTACTGCCTGAAATCAGACAGGATGAATCCACATCTCCCTTGTTCTCTCTCTCTTGTCCATGCACAGACTTGAAGAGGAACCACACTGTTCAGCCTGGACAACCTCTGCAGATGGGGTGAAAGGGAAGTGAGTGAGATAAAGCCTGTCACATTCCTTGTCACAATCCTGTACAGATGTTCCATATTAAAAACTAATATTTACTGAAATACTTTCAAAGTTGCATCAGAGCTCCTCGGAGTGTGTTAAAAATAAGCAGATGCAAAACATTACATTTAGCTGGGAGCCAGATTCCTTCAGCCCAGCTACAGACAGCTATACAACTGTTTCTCTGCTAATGTGAGGAGCCAAATAACCCCTTCATCTGAACACTTCTGAACTCTGGGACTGGTTTTATCTGAACTATGTTTGGCCAAATGACTGTTACCCTCCCGTGAGTACACGACCACAGACAAGAACTTCATTTCATCATCACTTTATTACAAGAAGGAACGTAATAAACTGTGATTTCAATTTAATAGCCTTGGACAAATCTGCCTGTTTGTTCAACACAGTGAACTCTCAACCTCTGCTCATTTACAGAGATCCAAGATCCTTCCTCCACACATGACAATCCAAATGGCCTCAGCAGTTTGTGAGGAAACATTTGTTTCCCCTAATAATAAGTAATGATGATAATAATGATCATTATTAAACAGCACATGTGGTTGTGATAGGAATGAGCTAAATAGGATGGCCTCAAATTCCTACCTGATCAAGAGCCCATCCTGTGACAAGCCCAGCAGAACCAAGTCTGCCTGAAGAGCAGGGCCAGAGCCTGATTTACAGCACTGAGTGGACGTCTGCCATGATTTCTGCACACTCTGCTAGCTTGGCTGACCTCTCCCAGACTTATTTTTCCGCACACCAACGGATTTCACATGTTTTTAAACAGGGTGACAACAGGGGATTCATAAATAACCCCTCTGCACTGAAATCCAAGGCCCTGTCCGTGCAGCCCCAGCTCCAGGCCCAGCAGCTGAGGGGCAGCAGCTCTCCCCAGCCTGCAGCTACACTGGCACAGGGCTCTCTGCTCTGCAGACACAGCTGCAGCCCACGGCACCTGGACACCAGGAGGACATGCAGCCTCTGGACAGGGTAGTTCCAGCCATGCAGGACCAGGCAGAGCTGCAGAAGACAGGGAATCCACCTCTCTTCAGAAACCATCAGCTTGAGCTGTTTGGGAGTGGCAGGGGGTGTCTGCAGTGGCAGTGGAATATCCCTGCACTCCTGCAATACCCTGTCACCCTTACACAAAGCAAAGCACATGAGGAATCTGTTTCAGAGACTCCTGATTTTCTGCTGCTGGGCTAAACATAGAAGGCTGGCTGGCTGGAAATCCCTCTGTTCTTTCTTACCCCCCTGAGATGGCATCCTGGGTCAGAAATCCTGGGAAAAACAGGATTCACTCAATCCCAAATTTGCATTTCTAGCCTTCAGTGTGAAAAAAAAAAGAAGAAATAATGAACACGTAGTGGAATTTTCAGACACAAGTACACAGGTAGATGTCTTGGTCTTCTCACCATCTCCCTCATTCTATTTTCAGTTTTACTTTAGAGTTTTTTTATTATACTTCCTGAGCATAGACACTAAAGACACTGCATCCTGCTTGGGACACCTCTAAAGGTCAATTCTCACCTGAAATCACCAGTCTCAGGTTGACTGATGCTAAAAATCTCTTCCTCTCCCCCTCAAAGCAAAAATCAGAAGCAACCATGTTCTGTCTGATGATAACCATCTGAGGCAGTAACTGAGACCAGACTCCCTTGTTACTCATCCCAGCTTAAGCAGATTTGCAAATATAGAAAAGTTCCATCTCTCTCCCCTGTAAAACACATGACACAGTCACGCAAGGAAAGCTGCTCAAAGTCCTACATCACCCCCTTCAAACAGCCACATGAGGTAAAACTTCCCACTGGGCATAAAAATCTCACCATCTTCAGTGTCCTGAGTGCTCAGAGCAGCTTCTGTACTCACCAGAACGACTGCAGGCAGTCACCCACCCACGGCTGCTGTAAACTGTCCTAAAAGATTGTCAAATACTCAGGAAAAAGGCTACAAGCAGCCACCAAGGTGTCCCCAGGAGCACAAGCCTGGTGTTGTGGGGGTGTGAGAAGCACAGAGGACAGCCAAGACCTTTTGGCACGGGTAAAGGGAGTCCTGTTACTCTCTTCACTCAAACATCAGGCTGTGAAATGAGAGCTGGGAAGTCCAAGCCCATCTCCCAGTCAAGAGAAGCCATTCCCTTGAGCTTACCCACCCAGCAGTTTCCAGTTACTCAAGCCATGGATTCTTCCACCCCATGTCCTGGGAAAGTATCTGTTGGTGTAATGAATCCCACAGCTACACAAACCTCTTACTCTCTCAGCCAGAGTTCTCCTTTCCTTGCTCTAATTCCATGACTCCCAACCACTCCCTGAACACCTTGGGTGAGAAGCTGCTGACTCCCCTTCTAGCCATGACATCTGCCTGGCTACTGAACCGCATGGTTCTTTTCTGCTGGCATTGTTCTGTGGCTATCCCAGTGATGGGACCTTCAAACCCAGCTAACACTGTAAGAAAGTCCAAAGACAGTGCCCAGCTTGCTGGCAGGAATTCTGCTTTCCAAGAACTCTGCAATGACAGCAGAGTGCACTCTTCTCAGCCCCAGACACTGAGCTCACCCCCCAAATGCCTCCCCTGAAGGCTCTCCCCTCCCACCTGCTCCAGGTGAAGGAGAAGCAGCTCCCAGCTCCAGCCTTCAGCCTCTCAAGTCCTTCCCAAAGCAAGCTGGTGTAGGAAGCAAGCTGGTCTGTGGGAGCTCTGCAGAGCATCAGGGAGGTCATCAGCCTTGGGAAAGCCAGGGCAAGGCCAGTCAGTGAGTTACACAACACACTCTCTGAGCACTGTGTGTGCTGGGAGAACTGGGACAGCTCAGGATGATGTAGGAATGCCCAAGTGCTGGTGCAGACACATCCACCTACTCCAGAGAGCTACACCAGCTCAGATGGCACATCCATGTGACTGCCTGAGTGCAGCTGAGTGCTGCCTAATACCCTGTGCATCCAACAGCTCTCTGGGACATGCTCAACACACACTGCCTGGCTCTCCACAGGGCAGCCAACTCTTCCTAGCACTTCAATAAATCAGGTCAGTAATTGCAGTGAGAGCCCCAACACAGCTCTAGAGTGATCTGCAGTGGGATGGGCACAAGCTCCAGGAGCCCAGCAAACATGCAGAGCTACACAGCAGGCAGCTCTCAAGAAGGTGCCAACGTGCAGGCAGGCACATGGCTCTGCAAGGGCACGGGCATGCTCTTCTCCACTCTATATACACAAATACACATTGCATATCTTCCTCATTGCCTGGGATGTGCCCAGAGGCAGACACACACCCTGCATCCCACCCTGCTCTTGAGACAAGCCATTCACAGTCATTTCATATGGTAAACTCGTTCCAATCTTGCAAACTTTGTTCTGTAGGAGGCAGACAAACCTTCATTTTGAAAGAAAAAAAAAAAAGATCTTGCTGTCCTTTCAAAGCAAACCCTCCTTTCTCCTTCACACAGCATCTTTTAAAGCAGATCCAGTGCAGGTAGAAAGGACAGATTCTTCTACAGTATATATACTTCCTTATATATTCTATATATATAATTATATATAATACTTCTAGAGTATATAAAATAGAGAAGCTTTGAGTCAGCAGCCCACATGAATGATTTCCACCCCAGCTAACACCTCTTCAGAGACAGTCTTCCTGAGTGGATAGCAGGAATCTGTGCAATCAGCTCTGGTGTCACCATGACTAGCTAACTGGGGAAATCAGAGAAGCTTTTAGAACTACTGCATTCCACAGAGTAAGAGCATTTTTCTTCTTTTTTAATATAGGTAGACAATTAAGCTTTTGTTTTAATCTGCTCTTCACATACAAATCTCTATCACTAGTTTCTTTGGCATTCAGGTTTAAATCACTCTGTAAGGAAAATAACTGATGGTGGCAGGGCTTTTTAAGACAGAGCAGCTCAGTTTCATGAGAGGCTATTCCAGAAGCACACAGAGAAGAACCCAACCACTTCAAGGTGTGAAAAGCTCAGGTTTAGATTTGTACCTTCAAGCCCCCCATCAGGCTAGAAAGCAGCTCCTAATATTGCTCAGCCTATCAAACATCTCCAGCTGAGGTTCCAGAAATGGTCTCTGCTGCACACCTGCCAGATCCCCATCAATATCTCACTGATATCTCACAGGTCAGACTCTTTGAAGCAACAACTGAAAATAAAATTCTCAAAGAGCACCTCTCTGGTGAAAAATGTCACTTTTCTTAGCCCACAGAGTGAAAATACTTCAGAAAGAGTGGCAGTAAGTGTGACATCTAAGGAGGTAACTCCTGTCAGGGAAAGAGTTTAGAAATCATATTCTTTCTGGTCAACATGTTGAATATATTCCTTGCCAGAGGAAAAATGCTTGGCTTTTAATCCTGTGATGATGCCTGCTGTCCCCTCCTGCTCTGACATCACAGTGCCTTGCACACTCAGTGTGAGACAAAATCAGTTTCTGACCAAAGCAAAGGCATCTTTTAAGGAAATCCCCTCCTTCCATCAGCAGTGAAACCTGGCTGAAAACCCTGGAGGTTTTATGCTGAATAATCAGAACTAACCTAAATGTTTGCACTGGAGCACTGTTGTCATTTTCTTTTTTTCTGAACTGCTTACCAGAAATGGCTCCAAATAGCAGCTCAGACTCTTCATCTGAGTGCTTCTTAATGATAAGGAGCAACTGATAAACAATGTCATATAAAAGATATTCATCCACTTGGGGTTACAGCCAAACTCAGCTCCAGATTTGGGCTCCAAACATGCCAAAGTTTAGACACAGTCAGTGTTGTTTATTCTATTAATTCTAATTTTAATGAGATCAGTTCTGACTTCTATTCCACTTCTGGCTCCTGCTGGCAAGTGGAACAAGAAATCCCAGAATAGGCATCTGCTGCAGCATCCATTTATACACCCAGACAGGAAGGGAAAAGAAAACTGTGAGTCAGAGCTGCAACTGGAACCTGGATTGTCTACTTGTGGCCCTTTGGCTGGTCTCAGCACGTGTTCTCACCATGGAGCTGGCAGGAGAGTCTGCACTCCAACACAGCTCTGCTCTCAGAAGCTGGGCAAGGAACCACTCAGGTTGGAAAAGCCCCTTGGGATGCTCCAGTCCAAGCATGAAGCTGGTCTGCACAGCTCTGGGTGCACAGCAGCACTCAGGTTGGGCCAGGTAGACATACCCTTCAATTAGTGCATGGCATCAGAGGGGAGCAAAAGGCATCGAAGCAGGACAGGCTGTATA
Source organism: Ceyx cyanopectus (assembly GCA_013401355.1). NCBI lineage: Eukaryota > Metazoa > Chordata > Aves > Coraciiformes > Alcedinidae > Ceyx > Ceyx cyanopectus. The sequence continues at coordinate 15,450 of VYZU01056345.1, read as the reverse complement.
AAATATGCATGGGGCTCTTCAAGTCCACAGCACACCTTGTCTTGAAAGGTTCACTGCTCATTCTTCCACACACAGTAAACCCTGTGACTGGCTTTGGGGGACTCTGGGATCTGAGGAGAGGTTTTTGGAAGGAAATTCTTGATTTTGGCTAGAAAGGGCACGATCCTGCCATCCTGGACAAAGAATGGGGAAAAAATATGTCTAAATGAGTCTCTTCTCAGTCCCTACATGCTCTTTTCTGTGGGAGAAAAAAATTAGACCCTTGATATTTAGGTAAGACATTTCCTCTCAGTTGATTTTTTTTTTCCAGAGAGCAAAATTTGCCCTGATATATTAAAGTTTGGCTTCTGTAACACCCAATTCAGACTCTGACCCTTGCAACACAGCAAAGGACTAAGAGAAGCATCTTTTCTTTTTCAGTGTTATTTCTTTCATATAGTACTTATCTGACAGAAATAGAAATGGAGCTTTTTTTATTTACTTGAACATGTGACCACTTTATTTCTTCCCCCCAGAACTGTTTGAAAGAGAAATTTAGCAAATGAAATCTCCTGTACCATTTTAACAGGCACTGGTGCCTTCAACCTTGAAGCAATTCTGTTTGGATTGTAGAACCATTTCATGGAAAAACTGCTCAATTATCCCCTACTTAGTAAGGTGAGGTGTGTTTAATAGCCCAGAAAGTACAAAGCCACTGAAAGAGCCCAACAAATGGCAGGCAAAAGTTCTGACTACCCAGAAATACTGACCCAGTGCTTCTTTGAATGTAAAGAAATCAGTCCCACACTGCAGGAGTCCCAGGCTTGGTAATTCACAGCCCCTCCAGCAGTCCTGGCTACAGGTGACACAGGATTCACTCCTCAATTTGCTCACAAAACAGCAAAGTCAATCTGGACAAGCATTTCCCAACACACTAAAAGCATTAGTACAGCCAGTACTGCAATTCATCAAGATGCTGAAGATATCTTCTTTATCCCATAGCAGGCTGAGGCAGCTCTTGGCCAGGAGAAGAATGAATAGGCACATGTAAGCTTTGAAAGAGGTTTGCCATGTGTGAGGAGCAGCTGCTGCTATCTGTGCCCTACAGAGAGGGCCACTTGGAGTTAGTCTGATGTTCTGATTTGGGAACTGCACTCCAGAACAATTTATCCCCCATGCAGATGCAACCCAAGCTCATCAGTCCCCTCTGACACTCTCAGTGGTGCTATGAAAGCTTCTGGACACGTTTGATCCTGGACTCAGCATGACAATTCTGCTCGAGGGGCTCTGGAGTGCAGATGGGATGCCAGTGTCTGTGGGATGTGGGATCATCAGTGTGAGCCTCCATTAGCAGTGAAGATACATCCACCCTGTTAGACAGCTCCTTCAGCACAGACAAGCCTCCAGCTGAAAGCTTTACACAAAGCTGAATCCAAATCCTCAACATCCTAAACGTTCTCATTCATCCTCTTCATTTTCAGCTCTGCAGGATGTGTTCTGTTTGGGAAGGCTGAAGAAAACAGCACCCTGAGGAAGGCTCTGCTCACACTACTGCCACCCCCAGCCAAAGCAGGAGACATGGCAAAGGGGACAAACCCACTCAGAGCTGATCTGGGGGTCCAGGCTTACTCCAAGTGGGGGTGCAAGGATCTGCACCACTGCTCAGAGCAGGAGGGCACAAGCTCTGCACTACCTGCTGGAGGTGCTGCTGCTCTAGTGTCTCCAGGAGGGGAGGCCACCATGCTCTGACAGGTGAGGTGCTGGGGGATGCTCCCTGTCCCTCCCTGGCTCTCAGGAGCATCTCTGTGTGCAAGGCAAAGGCCAGGCATGGTCAAGTCCTTGGCTGCACTTGCAGAGCAGCATGTCCTTGGGCTAAGGCACAGGCCTCCTCAATATTTGAGACAAGGAGCAGATCTCTTTTGATAGCAACATAAATAGACTCAACTTCTTTCTAATCCAGGACAGGAAAAAATAAATATTCTAGCTCTCAAAGTAGGTAAATGTCATGAGAAAATCTTTCACTTGCAGCCAGGTTAGCCTGGAGCAGGTAACATCCTGAGTTCTCAAAGATGCTAAAGATCACCAGCTACCTTATGAGCACAGGCAGAAATGCTTTTTTTATAACAAGCATTTTCAAAGCTGATCTGGATCAGAGAAATGACTCTGAAGCAAATTAATTAAGATTACTCCTTAGTTGTTTCAGGAAGAAAATCATAAAGCACTTGATGAGAAGATCTCTACTGCTCAGAATCCTGACATTAGGAAAAGTGCATGAGGTAGACATTAGCTTCAAGAGAAACAAAACCACAACAGCAGAGTAAATGGATCATACTCCACACCAGGACACCACAACGAGCTCTCCTTGGGAATAGCAATGTTTTCTCCAGGGAAAAGCACTGATGCTCAAACAGGAGTGATGAGCAGCCAGCACCTCTCACAGGAGCTGGACTGGAAGCAAATGGAGATCATGGAATCATGGAGATGCATGGAATAAAACTCTTCCATCTCTCTTGTGTTCCAAGGGGGAAAAAACCAACCCTAAATTTTCACAGACACATCAGCCCCTCACAGTCCTTCAGAGCTGCACAAAAAGGCAAGATCTGGTGGGGTTTTTTTTGCATGTAGAAGATATATTTGTCCAAATCAAGAGCACTGAGACCATCAGAGTCATTGTAAAAGGTCACTGCATCTGCTGCATGTTTGAACTGTGAAAGCAGAGCAGCAGAGAAGGGGCAGGTGCACACCAATGTGTTATCCTGTGTTGATTCAGTGTTTCAAACCCCCTCCACACACACAAAACACCCAAACCAAACCAAACAAACAAAGAGATAACACCTTGCATTCGTACAAGACAAAACAATCCATCAGTATTTGTCAAATAAAATGAACACGTTCAACTCAGACACCTCTAGGCTACTCCAAAGTATCACAAACCCGACAGAACTGAACCTGACAAACAATTAAAACTCCCAGAACCTCTCATTTAAGAGGACTGGAGCTGTGCTGCAAGTTCTTGCAGATGTCAGCAAGGAAAGGCAAGGCCAGTTTTGCTGCTCTGTGCTCCAGGCTGCCCTCGGGACACGGCAGATCAGCTGTGAAGGGGACAAAGGCAGGTAAAACACAGCAACCTGTTAGGAGACAGGCCATGTGTGCAGAGGAACGTCCTCCTGCGGTGTGTCTCATGCTGCTGCAGCCCGGAGCTGGCAGCTGCTGTGTGCAGCAGGCAACTGCAGCCTCAAAGCACCAGTAAAACGGAATTAGCAGGGAGCTGGACAGCAAGCCAGAGCAGTTCTGAAGAAAATCCCACATGCGAGGGAATTTCTAGGGATAATTCACGTCTGACGAGTCATTCCTTCAGTTCACTTCTCCTGTTAGCATGTGAAAGAGAGATATGGCAACCATACCGTATGGAATATGCATGAGATGAGCTCATCACACTGGGATCTTCACGAGGTGGGCTCACCTTTAAAGGTACAATGCCCTACAGTTTCGTTCTCTGAAAATCGGTGGTAAAAATTCACTTTGTAGACTGGTAAAACATTTCCCCCCCTCCCTTCACGCGGTGCTAAGGTTCCACCTACTGGCGTTCACCAGCAACACCCAGGAACTAGGCACATTGGATTGCCCAGCTGCTTCAGCGGGACAATTTGCGTGTCTGGTCGCACAAATATTCATAGAGTCTTCTTCAGACACATAACTGATCTTGCCAGCCGCCTAAAAATTCATCTCGATCCTCGACGGGAAATTTTCCAGCTCATTCTCATTGATACATCTAAAGCAAAAGGCTATTAACCTAAAGCTGAGCCCTGGGATGGAGTGGCTGAGAGCATTAGCAGCTCGCAGGGAGGAGCTGGGTGGTGCTGTCCAATCAGCCCTCCCATCCCTCTCTCGGCATCTCTCCCTGGCACAAACCCACCTCACCCAGGGCTGACTTTGTGTTCTTACAGACAGCTCTGCTCCTACCTCCTTTTATAAAACAAATCCATGCTTTTCTATGCACCCACAAATCCTTTGCCACTCCCTGAGGCATGAGCAGAGCTTTACCAACTCTGAAAAGTCACTATCTTCAAAGGAAAATTAAAAGGAAGAAAAAAGAAGGTTCAATGAAATGTGAAACTTCATTCATTTATCAGCTGCCACATTAGAGGTGAAAAGCAGATATCTCACAGTAATTCTGTGTCTTACATAAACAACATGACAGAGTTGGTGCAGTTGGTCCATAAAGTTCACACCCATTTAAAGAAAAGAAGAAATACAAACAACCAAAAGGAAACTAACCTAGCTCATGACTTGTGGAGCGTGGGATGGAGGGAAGCTCTTTAACTCCTTCATGCAGCTTCTTCTATTTTCATTTCAAGCAGCTTTCCCTTCAGTCACATGCAGTTGGAGGCTGCAGCCAGCAAATCACAAGTGCTTCTAGAAAGTGACTGCAATGCAAAGGAATTGTTCGGATTTATTTCTGCTCTGTAGCAATGTCTCTCCAGTCCCTCTTCACCCAGAAACTGTTTGGCTTTATCACTGCTCTGCAGCAGTGTCTCCAATCCCTCTCCACCCCTGACCTCTCCGCCTTCACCCAGGTGTTAATGGGCAGGGAATGGCTCTTTTAATGACGTTAAAAACCTCCGGTGGCTTTTAACCCTCCTTGCCTGGTGAAACTGAATGAGAAACTATGACTATACAATGTCTGACAAGCCCCTGGGTTCCTGCCCAGCGCACCTCGACTTAGGCCTGGTTTGCAGCTGAGCTGAGCTCATGTTTCTCTAGTTTATTTCACAAACGCCGAGACCGACACCACCACCTACAGTCTCTCGTTTACACCGCCTCTCACACCCACGGCATAAACGCACAGGTTGCGGAGCCTCCCTCACCTCCCAAAGCCTCCGAGCGGCTCCCGCTCGCCCAGCAGCTTCTCCCTCCTCCGCAGGGCACGGGCCGGGGGCAGCACCGGGCAGCGACCCTCCCAGTGACCTCCCCTCCGAAATACCGCCGCCCATGGGCTACGGGGCTGCGGGCAAAGTGCCCTCGGGGAGCAAAGCGGGCCAGGGTACATTTTGGGCTCCGAGCGGGGTGACGCGCCCCAGGCAGCCCCTAAGCAGCGGGAGGTGCCCCCGCCTCACAGTGGGACCCTCAGAGGGACCCCTGCCCGCCTCAGGGGGCTCGCGCGGCAGCGGCTGCTGAGGACAGCGGGTGGAGCTCGCGCGGCTGCGAAGGCGGGAAGGGCGGAGGCGCAAAGAGCCAGGAGCTCTCGCCAGGAATCCAACTGATAGGTGGCTCCATAGCTCAGTGGTTAGAGCACTGGTCTTGTAAACCAGGGGTCGCGAGTTCGATCCTCGCTGGGGCCTCGGCAGATTTTACTTTTTTTTTTTTCTCTTTTTCCACATCTTTTCCTTCCCCAGCTCAGTGGAGTTTCTCTCCTATCCACGGGGGCAGAGGGAAAAGAGGGGCCGGCTCCGGCCGCCACCTTTTTCCTCCCAGACGTGGCGCTAGAGCTGCCCCGGGAGGTGTTCGCCTTCAGCTCTGGACTGGAGCTGCCCCAGGAGAATTTTGCCGTCACCTCCGGGCCGAGGGCTTCCGGCGAGGCCGGGCAGTGTGGGCAGGATCCCCGGAGCTCTGGTCCCGCCCCAGCCCGTTGGGTCTGGCGCAGCCGCACAGCCCCGCTCCGCCCAGTGGGCACCTGGAAGCTGGAACCCGCGCTGCTCCCCGGAGCCTCTTCTAGCAGAAGAGTTTTCAGTAGCTCTTTGTTCTTTGCCTCCCTCTGGGAAAACAAGCCCTGGACGCACACCCTGGGTGTATGGCACATGGAAAAACTCCCCTTGGAGCCCCAGAAGAGCATCCTCTATTTGCCCAAGCTGCAGGAGATCTTCAGAGCCTGCAGCTCTTCTCCCTGGACACAGCCCTGCACTCTGCATGTGTTTCAGGGGATGAGCAGGTCACAGCAGCAGCCTCGGAACCCCTCCCAGCCTCAGAGGGCATTTCCACACTGCTCTAAGGTGAACACACTAATACCTGTGACAAATGCCACTGCCTCCAGGGATTCCGAGATGCATTCCAGCAGTCATGCACATCATCTACATCTCAGGAAAATCGACCCTAAAATGCTAGTGATACAGAAATTCACACCATTCTACTAAATACTTCTCAGATGTATTTGAAACCAGTGAAATATGGGACTAAAGTAACTCAACTTTGCCAGTTGATTTATATTATAAAATAAATACAAACCAAGGCATTTTTTTTACAGGAATATATAAAAAAAGTCCAGCACTGAGTCAACAGGCTACAAGTTTTAGAATAACACCAATACACAAGAGAGTTTCAGAGAGAGAACTCAGCACAGCAAGAACCTTAAGGATGCCTTCCAATCATGGCTGCACAGAGCAATCTGACAGACCAGATATTCTCAAGTAGACAAGATTGTTCTTATTCACAAATCTCTTCAGCACCCGAAACCTCTTCAGCTGAGCTTTGCAGCCTTGGTGTGATACATATTTGAAGTACTTGCATTCTAAGGAGAGAAAAAAACAAAGTCATGTAATTAATACCATGATGGAAACAAACAACAAAAGCATTTGGTATTTAAATGACATGCAAACTGCTAAGAATTTTTGTCTTCATGAAGACACACAGATTAGAGATGTAACTGCCCCACTGATCTTCTCTTATCTGAGCCAGAAAACAACCCCCATGTGTAACTATGATCTGCCTTTCAAAACATTTTTTTCCCTTTTGTTTTTACTCTTCAGATGTATCACAGAATCAGCTGCTGAGTGTAAAGCAGCACTGATTTCATACATTCATTTATCCTGTTGGATCAGGAAAACAGAGGCTCATACTGTCACTAATAAGCACAGAAGCTTCATTGAAGTATTAGAATTGTTCCAGCTCTAATTCAGCCATCTGGAAATAAAAGCTGGGAGACATTTGAGAACATATTACTGAAAGAAAAAATAAAAATAAGATCTTTTCAATATGATCAGTTGTTCTGTGAAGTCACAGCAAAGCTGCCAATGAAGAAGTCATCTGCCTGTGAGGGACAGTCCCCACACCTCCTTCTTGGCCTGATGTTCCACTGGGCTTGGCAGAGTTTCTAAGAATGCTACTGGGGAGGTCATGATCTCCCCCTTCTCAGCACTCTGCTGATGGTTTTCACTCAGGACTCCCCCCTGTCCTGCACTGCACCACCCCCATGGTCCTCAGCAACCATCAGCTCCCAGCATTTGCCAGACACTGCCTAGGCTGGCATCCTGGAGGGAAACTCCCCTCTTTCATGTTGTGCTGTTGGAAATTGTGGCTTGGAGGTTCAGTGACTGGAGAAGCAGCATCCTGACTGCTCAGCAAGGTCAGAGCAGAAATGTGAGGCAGGATAAGACAAGTTATGCACAACATGCCTCACTGTCAAACACCAAGCCAACTGAAACATCCTCCTTGTGTTCAGCTTCCAAGACAATCATCGTTCTTAGAAGGAAACTAGTTCTTCCAGGGAGCAGATCAGCTGCTGGGCTCATCAGGGCTAAAACAGAGTTGCTGTTCCACACAGTGAGGAGGACAGAACATTGAGTGTTACCCTTTCCCAGTAGGATCCCAGCCACCAGAGCTTTTCCATAGGCAAGGCTTTCATTTTGCTGCCAGTTCCTCTTTGCCCAGTAACGGCTGAAATGGAAGGCTGGCCACCAGTCCTTCCTGGAGCTCCACTCTTGCTTGATCCACTCAAGATGCTTCCCAGAGCTGGTAAAAAGGAGTGAAATAAGTTACAAGAGCTTAAATTGAGATAAATAGATGATCAGGAGCCATCAGCTTGCTCCATAGGCACACTGACTTTACACTGCAGACTGAAGCACTCATCTCAGCAGAAAAAAACCCCTTTTTTTGTTTAATCCCTGTCAAGACTAGGGAGGCAGGAGGAGAACTCCTGCAGTTTGCTTTAGACTTGGCAGTAACACAGATTAGGGTGTAAAATGAAGCAAGCCTTTGACTTGTGAGACAGTTTGTCAACACTAAGTAGAAAGTTTCTCCAAGTTTGTCAACAAATGAGTAGCATGAAGGGGCTGGTTTGACAGTTTTTGGTTTTCAGCCCAGTGCATCAGAGATTATTGATGCTTATAAATATCTGAAAGGCAGGGGTCAAGAGGATGGGGCCAGTTTGTTCAGAGACAATAGGCTCTAACTGGAAGTTCCAGGAAGCTCCACCTAGAGATAAGGAAAACCTCTTTTCCTGTGAGGGTGCCAGGGCACTGGAATGGGCTGCCCAGGGAGGTTTGGGAGTCTCCTTCTCTGAAGAGACTCCAAACCTGCCTGGATCTGTTCCTGTGGGACCTGCTCAGGCAGTGGGATGGAACTAGATGATCCTCAGAGATCTTTTCCAAGCCCTTCCATGATGTGATTGAGATGCTTACGTGACAATTTGCTTGACCTGTCTTGCCAAGCAGCTCCATGCCTTCACATTCTCCTTCCAGCCAGAATAATCCAGGACTGCAAAAATCACTTCTAGTCCCAGTCGACGTTTCTTCCTCTTCTCTGGAGAAAGATCAGGCTGGTTAATGAATTGCTTAGATTAGGCTGAACTCATTAGTAAGCAACAAATTAAACAGTTCTCCACCCTGCCTCCCCCAATGCTGATACTGTCCCTGTTCCTGAGGGTTCCTCCCATTGCCTTCTGTTTCTTCCAAGAGATAAAGAGATGCTTCCCAGCTCCAGAGCACAAATCACCCTAGAGACTCTCTGTCCCTGCTGGGGCCGCTGTGAATGAGCCAGACACTTCCCATCAGCAGAGTTCTTCACATCATTTCTTCTTCAAAGCTCAGATTACCCACACGGGCTCAGGACAGCTCTGCTGATGCAGACACATCCCAGCAAGGGGAGCTCTGAGCCAGCAGCTTGGCTTTTACCCCCTCTCAGAGCAAGGCAGAGCAATGTTGTTCCAAGGAGGTGTCACAGATTTGCTGACTCGCTGGAACATTCTAGGTCATGGGAAGACAGCTTGGAATGCAGCTGATCAGGATGGAAAAGCAGTCTCCAGACTGGAAGACTTTTCTACTAGCTTGAAGATTTTGTTCTTTGATAACCATGAATTCAAGCATAGATCCTAAAGCAACTCCTCCTGAAGAGCAGGAGACACCAAAAAGGGAACAGAGACCCTGACATTCAGAGCATGAGGCACCTCAAGAAGTTCTTTTTGAGATCCTGGCTAAACAGTTTGATTAGATCAGCCTTCAGAATAACTAAGGTATTATTCTCTATAATAACAAAGAGTATTATTCCAAATTAACATAAAAAAGCAAAGATATTTAAAGACTCACTTGATTTTTGAAGCATGGCATGAAAATCTATCATCAGTTCATGAGAAGGAACAAGATCATGTAAGATCTGGAAAACAGAAATAAAACCACAGAGCCCAGATATATCAATGTAAAAACTTTTGAAGACCTCCAGCACAAGCTTCCAAGTTTGGGGTGTTTTAGGAAAACAAACAACCCCAGTGCCTTGATATGAGAAATGAATATCTAGGTCCATTTTGCCCACCTGGGATGCCACAGCTCTGTGGGAATGCATGAAACACCTTGATTTACACGTGACAAATGCACCAGTCTGAAGGAAATCCCACCTCCACATCCCTTTTCAGAACACATTTTCTTCCCAGGCCAGCTCCAGCACACCTGTCTGCTGCTCTGCACACTGCATCAGTTTGACCCATCAGTCTGTCACTCTCCTGTGAGGCACTGTCTAAAGCCACTGGGAAGCTGGGATTTGACACAGTCTAAACTTTGTAACTTAGTGATAAAACATCTGCCCTGATGAAAGCACATTGGTGCCATCAAGTGGCAAACCAGACTGCAGAGCCTTGTTTCCAAGGAGCTACCAAGATCAAAGAGCCAGGGAGGCAGGAACTTAAAAGCAGTAATACAAGAGAGGCCTTGTCTGCCAACAGCCAGAAAAAAACAGCTTGTTTTAGCTTAAATGCATAGCTCATTGGAAACAAGTAGTAAAACCAGTTGCTAGACAGGATAAATATGTGAAAGAGCAACTAATGGTTGGGTATTTAGGGTGCTTGTTGTTGTGAGGATTACTCTGATCTAGGAGCTCCTTTCCAACCAGGATTATTGGGTGATTCTGGAGCTAACAATTCCTTCAACATTGTTAAGATCCAACTGTAACTGCACCTAGAGCAGGGTGCTCAGAGCCTCCTCAACCCCACCTGGGATGTCTGCAGGGATGGGGCCTCCACCACCTCCCTGGGCACCCTGTGCCAGTGCCCACCCCTCTGCTGGGAAACAACTTGCCTTCAGTGCAGAGATGAGTGATTTCTTGGATTCACCATGTCTCTTGAGGAACTGGTAGAGGTACACGTGAGCATTGGGGTTAGCAGGAAACTTGGAGTTGTAGGCATATTCATTTAAGACTTGGAGGGCTTCCTCATGGTCTCCGTAGAATTCCAACAGCTGTGAGGAGTTCAGGCTGTCATTAGCTGGCCACATATCAGCAATCAGGCCCTTACAACTGATTTTGGGGTGCCACAGAGATGCCCAACAGCATGGCCTGCACCCAAGAGTAAGACTAAGACTAAGGCATCTTCATTTTATGGCCCACTCTCTGCCATGGGCAAAAACTCACACAGAAGGATTAAAAGGGGCAATTCCTTTAACACTTAATCTTTAAATCTCTTCGAAATGGTTTACTTGTAACTTCAGTTCTTAATTGTAAGTGGATAATTAAAAAATAACTAACTAAAAACCCAGCCCAGAGCAGAGGGACTGCACATTTGGTGTCTTTAACATTCAGCAGATCCAGGAAAACGGCACACTGCCAAGTGTTCAGGCATCTCAACAAAGCAGCTGTGCTCCAAGTTCTGGGCTAGCATCACAAAAACAAAACATACAGGCTGGTTGTCTACTTCTTCCCCTTAGCAATGCACAGATCAAGTTCTTTTTGTGCTCCGTTCAGGCTCTGCAGCTCTACCAGGAGTAAACTGTGTTCCAAGGAGAGCAGGGATACGTGCAGACATATGTGGCTTCTAAACACTTGGCTGTCACCCCCACACATCAAAAACCCTGCAGATAGGAAGATTAGAGGGAAAGCCAAGAGGAAGAGAGCTGTAAAACACCCTTACATCCACATAGCACTTCACAAACAGATCCCAGACTCCAGGCACTTTCAGAATCTCCTTTAAATTGACTGCTGCCTTCCGAAAGCAGCCGTGCATTTCCTGCTCAGCAGACAGGTCATCCAGCCCATCCTGACCTGCCAAGACACAGCAATGCCACACTCAGCCCTGCTCAGCAGAGGATATGGTGCCCCAAGAGACAATCCCCCTCTGCCAAGCAAGGACTCCAGGCAGGGAGTGTTAGGACAACAGGCCTCGGTCTCCTCACTATTGAGACAAGAATTTCCACATTCAAATTGATCAGCATGCAATTTTAACTTGGAGGCACCATGGAGAGTGTTCTGAGACAAGATGCCACCAGCAAGGACCACAAACCAAACTCAACTCTTTTGTTTTTTCAAAGAGAGAAGCAGCAATGCAGAGCAACTGCTAACAGCCAGCAGGTAATGCCACACACGAGCAGGAACTTACCTTTAAAGACACTGAAATTCAAGCAAGTTTGGTTTTTTTTTGCTAGAACTCAAAGCTGTGTCAGCAGTCAAGCACTTGCTTTTAAGCCTCAGCTGTAACTGAACAGTTTTTTGATCATTATTTCAGGTGATGCTGCTGGATGTAAGAAATGGGACTGAGGCAGAGAAGTTTCTTAGCAGCTGTTCAGAGAAGCACAGGTCAGTGTGACATGTTGGCACCACCAGCATTACCAATGTAGAACTGTGTACCAGCCACACCAGAATCTGAAGGCTAGCAAAGGAAAATGTGTCCTTGCCAACCACGGTGTCCACAGGAGAAGCAAGGTGAAGTTTAGAGCTCAGCACAAACACTCACCACCCTCCAGCAGGATGTTCTTCTGCTTAGACCAGCTGTAGTAGTCCAACAGTCCCCTGTAAGCCTGAATCAGTTTCATTTCCTGGTCCTGAATGGCTGTTTGCTCTCCAAACCTCCAGCTTTCTGCCAGAGCCAGGTTCTGGTAAGCTTCCTCTACCAGCCCATTACAAAGGAGATGAAAGACATGCTCCAGGCAAACCTGCAGGGCAAACAGCAGCTCACATTAGACACTGGCAGCAGAGCAAAGCCCTACAGATGTGCAGAGAAAGAAGAAGTTCCTGACTGACATGCATAGAAAACACTGCAAATCCATGAAGGCATTTTAATCAGAAAAGCATTTTACACATTTTTTTATCCAAATAGTATTTTCACAAGGAATTTTGGAGAAAAACACAGGAATAGGAGAATGTGTCACTGCAGGCAGGGAGATGAGCCAAGAACCCAAGTACTGTTTTCTGTCTGGAGATGCTGGAGCAATGTAATTAGCAATTAATTAAATTAGCAATGTAAAGCATCCCTCATATACCAAGATATATCCCTGGGAAGGGAAAGGGCTGAAGCTCTTCAAAGCTGAGGGGCCAGCAGTGGTACTTCCCAAGGCAGCAGCAAGCAGCTGTCTCAAACATGCTTCTCACTACCCAGTGCTGCAGCTATTTCAGAAGAGCCAGCAGTGCCTTGGGGAAATGCAGCTGGCTCACATCTATTTTTCACTGGGTCACCTGAAAGAGGGGTGTCCCACCACCCTTGACCAGGCACTGCAGAAAAGCCTGGCCCTTCAGTGGACTCCTTGAACAAAAGACATAGAATGAAGACAGGAGCAGCAGCAGCAAACTACAACAGTCTAAATTGGAATAAGTCACCCCAGGAAAAAACAACTAGAGGTGGTGACCCAAGGGTCTGCTGCTTATTCAGATCAGCCACTCAAAAAGGGGGTGGGTAATGATGAAAACATTTCAGTCCAACTGTTTAGTCAGGAGCACAGGGGCCAAATGAAGGGCTGGAGACACCTGTCAGGTGTTAGTGTGTAATTAGATGATACTGAGGCATCCATGAAAAAATAACTGTTTCAAATTCAAATATTAATTACAGATCTTAATTAAAGGCACTTCTAAGGACTGACAATGCACTGTCATCAAATACATAGGCCAAATCAGGTTAGGTAAAGAATAATATCATACCCTTGGGAACTCAGATGGTGGTTTGGGGTATTTTCTTGTTACACTATTGTCACACATACATTTCAAAACTAATAAGTGTTCAGGTAATCCTGGAAAACTCTTAAGGCTGCATTAAGTACACTCACCTTCAAGTACCTTTTAACTCCTAAGGTTTTCATCTGTTCTATGAAGGAGTTGAACTCTTTCACATTGCCCTGGGAATGATGGCACAGAATTTCACTTCCAATTCTCCAAATCATCTATCAGTGGGGAGAAAGATTCAGATATCATCTTAGTACAAATACAAATATAACCTTATTATCCTCATCTCAAACTTATAGTTACTGTAACAGATAAAAAAAAAAAAAAGTATATTTGAATTACTTCAGCACTTCAGCAACACTTGTGAAAAAGGCATTTGTCAGAATATTTCCCCTCCTGGCACTGAAAAATGATTTTTTCCTTTGATATGATGTCACAAGGTACACATAACACTTCAAACTCAGCAAGGCAGGGTACTTCCAGTTAGGTGCAGCACCCTGCTACAGTGACAGTGGCAGCATGTACTGCTTCTCCATTCTACAAGACTCCTCCAAGATGATTTTTCATAGCTGAGCTCCTGGTATAATTACCTTACACCAAGCCAAGTTTTCATCTGTTGTGTCAAGAGCCTACATTAAAAAAACAAACAATAAAACCAAAAGAAATGCCCCAAAAGCCCAAGAAAAGCCTATCAACCAGGGAGAGAACCTTTCAGGAGCACTAAGCACTGTGAGGAAAAGCATCAGCCAGCCCTGCAGACTCTCAGCAGCCCTGCAAGGGGGATCTCAGCAGAATTCAGGCTGGTTAAAAGCAGAGCAGAGGCTGAAGTCTCACAGATGCTCCTTGCAGGTCTATTTTCAGCTGCAGAAGAGCTCTGATCAGAGCCACTGCCTTACCTCTGATGGACACACACGCTCTCTAGAGAAGTCCTTCTCCAGGGCCTCGACATAGGAGGTGAAGAACTCTGCAGCCCTTTTCCACTGCTTTTGCAGCATGGCATCCTGAATGTAACTCAAGCACAACTCCTTGCTCTTCTTGAAGTCTAATTTGTGTTCGTGGGAAGACACTGAAGGAACAAAAATAACACGAAAAAATAATCAAGCCCAGAGCTGTTATACAATAACAACATGCTGACTAGTTCAGCTCCTCTCTTGCATGGCCTCTGCAGGGCATTGCAGTACCAACAGCTAAGCAATTGCCAAGAAAATGAAGAAAAACTCAGAATTACTCTCTTTTGAGCACAAAACTGTAATGTAATGAGACCCCTCACCTTTTTTACTTCCACACTGCTCCCACTCCTGCCATAGCACAAACCCAAAACCTCATTTCCACTTTCTAACACAGTGTGTGTTCAAAACGAAGCCTGAAGAGACTGCTAGCACAGCTGCAAGGGAGGAGTTGGAAGCCCTAAGAGATGGAGATAAGGAGCTGGCAAGCTCGTTAAGGTTGTTGAGACTGTAAAACCAGCTTGAGCTGGATCCTATGGAGAGAAACGGAGTTAGAGGGTGGTGCCTATGCAAAACTGCCAAGGATGGGGCTGCCCCCACCTCTCTGGGCACCCTGGGCCAGGGTCTCACCCCCTCTTGGGGAAGAAATTCTTCCTCATGGCTGACCTGAATCCACCCAGCTCTATTTTGGATCCATCCCCTCCACTCCTGTCCCTGCCCCACAGCCTCAAAACCCCTCCGCAGCTTTCTCCTAGCAGCGTTTCAGTACCAAGCTGCTCTGGAACCATTTCCCCAGCGGTCTGGGGGTCACCAGCCTTGTACCTGCACCCCCTTCGGTCCCAGCAGCTTCCGAGCAGCGCACGGCGCCCCGCACGCAGCCGCAGGGATGGGAGGTTGGGTGGGATGCGAAGGGCGGGTCCCGGGCAGCGGGGACGGGGCCTTACCCGGTTGGTAGAAGTGCGGCGGCAGAAAGGGCAGCTGCAGCGGGGGCTGCGGGACGAGGGCGGGGTGCGTGGCACGGCGCTTCGCCCTCGCCGCCCTCTCCTCCTCCTCCTGAAGGAAGCCGTCCATGCGGGGCGGGACCCCCGCAACTCAGCGGCTGCGGCGGGGACAGGCTCCAAGCGCTCCCGGCTAAGCCCAGCCCCGGCAGGCGGCCGTGCGCGGGAAGAGGCGGGCTGGGGAAGGCAGTGCCCGCCCTCAGGCCGCCTGGGGTCACGCATGCGCCGCGGCGGGGAGAGGTGACGCGGCTGGGCCGGCCCGGGATGCTCCAGACCTGCTCGTTTAGGCTTCAGCATTTGCCCTTTGGAAAGTGAAAAGCCAAATGTGACCATTTGATAAATCAGCAAAAAACGACTGTAATGTTAGCGAAGTTGGGTGACAGTCTAGGTGACCTGCTCTGGCA